>CAIGQQ010030400.1:1426-40020 GCA_903798035.1 Danio albolineatus | reverse complement strand
ACACACACACACACACACACACACACACACACACACACACACACACAGGCTTTAAAAGGCAGGGGCTGGAGGTTTTGGAGACACTCCTTCCAGCCGTCGAGGTGTGTGTTTCTCTCTCTCAGAGGCTCGGGATGTGTTTGGTTTACGGTCGGGCCCCCGGAGCGCTTCTCCTCCTGCTGGCCCTCGTCCTGAACACCAGCTGCAGTCTGGATCCCGCGGGTAAGCACACAGCGCTCCTATTGTCCAGAATTAGCTCTCAGTGGATGCACAGGTAACCTCCCGGCACTTGCGAGTAGGTGTTGTAGGTTAAAGGGACACTTCACTCCAAAAAAAAAAAAGTCAACACTATGGTTGAACATTCTTAAAAACATCTTCATTTGTATTTGACGGAAAAAAGAAACTCGCAAAAGTTTGTAAACACTTAAAGGATAGTAAATAGTGAGTAAATGTTGATGTCTGGGTGAACTGTCCCTTTAAATGTTGGAGTTGAGTGTAGCTCAAGTCCAGGCAGGTTTTTCTTTTTCGCGCTGGAGAGTTCAGAAGAGTTTCAGCGGCTGTTCCTGAGATCTTTATGGGCTGGTGTTTGTATGCTGTGCAGCTGAATGGGAGAAAGATCCCGCATACTGGAACGATCAGGCCAGACGGACCCTGCAGACGGCCCTCACGCTGCCCCTCAGAGTCAACCGAGCCAAAAACATCATCCTCTTCGTTGGTGATGGTGAGTGATGAAGTTGACTTTACATGCTTATGTGACACTGCACTTTTTTCTTAACTGTAGTACCAGATGTAAGCATGTTTGAGACACACAAAGGCTTCGATATTCGAGTCAAAAGGTGGTTATGAAAAAGATTTATGTTTTTGTTCTGACTAATTTTTAAAAATGAGCTGAAACAAGGGTGGCATGGTGGATTAGTGGTTAGCCCTGTCACCTCACAGCAAGAAGCTTGCTGGTTTGAATCCCGACTGGGCCATTTGGCATTTATGTCAGGAGTTTGCATGTTCTCCCCGTGTTGGTGTGGGTTTCCTCTGGGTGCTCTGGTTTCCCACACAGTCCAAACACATGCGCTACAGGGGAATTGATGAACTAAACTGGCCAAATGTGTGTGTGAATGTGAGAGTGTATGGGTGTTTCCCAGTGCTGCACTGTAAAACCCAACAGTCAACTTTATCAAATGAAATGAGTGTAGTTAACTCATAATTTACTGAAAGGTAATTCTACTCATTTGAAAAGAGATTGGAACTCAGTGTTGAAGGTAATGAGTTCATTAATACCTCATCACTTCAACTTAAATGGAGTAAGTTCACAGTACTCATATAGATTAGTTTTTTTTAACTCAAGCAATCGGTTTCCTCAAACGGTTTGAGATGCTTTAACTTATTTGGGTTTTACAGTACTCAGTTGGTTTGAGTTCTCTTTATTTATTGACTTTTACTGTGCTCAAATTGCTTCGTTTACTTAATGGATTAAGTTCACAGTACTCATTTGGATTAGTTTTTAAACTTAAATGGTTTGTTGCAATCAGTTTCCTCAAATAGTTTAAGTTACATTAACTTATTGGGTTTTACAGTGTACGTTCTGGGTGGAAGGGCATCCGCTGCTTAAAACATATGCCGGAATAGTTGGGGGTTCATTCCGAAATAAAGACTAAGCCGGAACGGAAAATGAAAATGAATGAACGAGCTGAAACAACACAATTCTGAAGATGTTTGAGGCACAACTTAATTATTTTATGTTCAATCTACTTAAATTTGTTATGTTAACTTAATGAATGACTTGTGTAACCCAACATTTTTTACAGTGTGTTTATTTAAGGAAAAAAATATCTATGGCTATCATACATTGTTAGCAGCATTTTCAGAAGACTTAAAGGGACAGTTCACCCTAAAATGAAAATTCTCGTTTACTGACTTCTGTATTTGTTTTGCTGAGTACGGAAGTCAAGTGTTTCTTCATCAACAGAAGAAAGAAACTCATAAATGTTTATAACCACATGAGTAAATGGCAAGTAAATTTTCAATTTTGGGTGAACTGTCCCTTTAAATCAGGGGTGCTCAACCCTGCTTCTGGAGATCTACCTTCCTGTTAAGTTCAGCTCCAAGCCTGATCAAACACACCTGAACCACTTAATCAGGACCTGAACATCACTGGACAATTACAGGCAGGTGTGTTTGATATGGGTTGCAACTGAAATCTGCAGGATGGTAGATCTCCAGGAGCAAGGTTGGTCACCACTGCTTTATATATCGCCTTTTTCAGACCATTCTTTGTAAACCCTAGACATGGTTGTGCGTGAAAATACCAGTAGATCAGCAGTTTCTGAAATACTCAGACCAGCCCGTCTGGCACAAACAACCATGCCACGTTCAAAGTCACTTAAATCAGCGTTCTTCCCCTTTCTGATGCTCAGTTGGAACTGCAGCAGATCGTCTTGACCATGTCTACATGCCTAAATGCATTGAGTTGCTGCCAGGTGATTGGCTAACTAGAAATGTGCGTTAACGAGCAGTTAGACAAGTGTACTTAATTTAGTGGCCGATAAGTGCGGTGTATGTATGTGTGTGTGTTTATATATAGTGTATTTTTTGCATGTGTGTATTTATAAATATACTTTACACTTACATATATTTACATGTGAGTAATATAAATATATTTACATGTAAATATTATGTAAATACTAACTTTTATCTTGGATGCAATTAATCGTTTTTAAAGCACTCATTTTAATGTATAACTTTACATTAGATCTTATTACAAATTGTATTTAGTACATGGTAATAGTGAATCATGAGTGTGTACACAAGTGGCCTTTTATTTTATTATCTGCAAGTTCTGTTTCATTAAATACAGTATAGCAAGTTTTAAGTTTAGAAGTGTTACTGGCACACAATCAATGAAACAGCACTGGAAAAAGTCAGTTCACCTAAAAATGAATGAGCTATTCCTTAACGTTTTGCACTGGAGTTTGTGTTTAAACTTCAATGCATTACAGTAATAAAAGTGTAATATTCCACGTCTATTTATCTTCTGTTTTCTAAGCTGTCATGCATGTTATAAGTTTGATAATGAGCAGTTAGATTGTTTATTTTGAGTGTCTTTACACAGACACAATAATTACAGCTCCAATATTTCTTTGAGTGGAGGTCATATCTGTTTTTCTGGTCAGGCGGATGTGTGTGTGTGTGTGTGTGTGTGTGTGTGCGTGTGTGTGTATGTGACAGTAATGTTTATCGGTCCATCTGTCAGGAATGGGAGTGTCCACGGTTTCAGCCGCTCGTATCCTGCGGGGTCAGATGGAAGGACAGTCCGGGGAGGAGACGATTCTGGCCATGGACGCGTTTCCATATCTCGCCCTGTCAAAGGTCGGAAGATCCTTGTTTTTTTTACCCTGTTTTATCACTACACTAATCAGATGTACTTTACTTGACATTATTGGCCTTGATGTGCAGGGATAACGGCACGTTTGGTTCTACATAAATATGTTTGTCTTTATCAGGGGTGCCCAATCTTCTTCTTATAAAGGGACAAAAACCAAACTTGATTGAGGCTACTTTGCTGGAGGTAAATATAGTTGCCAAGGGTAATTTCCTAACTTATTTAATAATAATTAAAAATAACTCGAAATCTAATCTAAACCTAATTTATAACAGAATGGAGTTACACTAGATTTTGCCTTGATTTGCTCACCAATGTCTTCTGCATAGTCCTCTATCCAGTGGCGGCACAAGCTTAAGTGGCGCTCTATGCAAACAGCGGTAGTGCCGCCCTTTCAAGGACGATGGTTTTGGGGGGGGGCTGTGGCTGGTGCAGACCAAAGTGAAAAATGTTGTGGGGTTGGGGGTGGGGGGTGTAGGTGCGCGTTGGTCTCCATGCACTGGGCGATCACCCACATTGCCCATGCCTAAATCCGCCACTGTCTTTATCCGTCGGGTGACATAGTTTGCATTTTCCAAACATTTCCAAGCGCACCCTAGGGCTGGAGGGGGTCCGGTTAGGGACTTCATCTTGGTTATTCGCAGATGATGTTGTTCTGTTGGCTTCATTGAACATGGACCTTCAGCATGCACTTTGGAGGTTTGTTGCCGAGTGTAATGAATCAGCACCTCCAAGTCCGAAGCCATGGTGCTCCACCGGAAAAAGGTGGTTGGCCATCTCCAGGTTGGAGGAAAGTCCTTACTCCAGGTGGAGGAGTTTGAGTATCTTGGGGTTTTGTTCACGAGTGATGGAAGGAGACTGACGTGAGACTGACAGGCGGATCGGTGCAGTGGCAGCAATAATGCGGTCGATGCACCGGTCTGATGTGGTGTAGAAGGAGCTGAGCCGAAAGGCAAAGCTCTCGATTTACTGGTCAATCTGTATTCCTACTCTCAGCTATGGTCATGATCGAAAGGACAAGATCTCGGATACAAGCAGTCGAAATGAGTTTCCTTCGCAGGATGGCAGGACGCACCCTTATAGATAGGGTGAGGAGCTCTATCACCTGGGAGGAGCTCGGAGAAGAGCCACTGTTCCTTCACATCCAGAGAAGTCAGCTGAGGTGGCTCAGTCATCTGTTTCGGATGCCTCCTGGATGCTAGGGAGGTGTTCCAAGCATGTCTCACTGGGAGGAGGAAGACCCAGGACACGCTGGTGGTACTTTGTCTCTCGGCTGGCCTGGGAACGCCTTGGGATCCCCCAAGAGGAGCTGGAGAAAGTGGCCGGGGAGAGGGAAGTCTGAAGAAGCTGCTCAGCGACCCGACCCCAGATAAGCGGATGAATGAAAATGAGATAAGATTCTTTTATAACATTTAACTGAAACATGCTAATTAGGAGCTCAGCAACAAAACAAACAAACAAATAAGGTTTCGCCAAATTATAAATGACGCCATTCTCCCCAACCCTTTCCCTCAATCCCATTCCTTTTTCAGATGGGATGGTGGGCCAAATCAAAGATTACAATGGGCCTACTTTGGGCGTCTATATATATATATACAGTTGTCAGCATTTGAAGTGGATCAAAAATGTTTATTAAAATTGTCCTAAGGCAAGAATAAGTGTTGTTTCATAGTTTTAGGACAACTTTGATTAAAGGTTTTGATCCACTTGAAATGTTGACTACTGTATATTTAAATATATACTACTGTATATACAGTGTATATAAAATATAAGCTTTTCACTCATCATAGCACACGTGCTGCTGATGATGTGACAATAAAAGATGATTTGATAAATCTGAGTATACTGTGTATTGTTTGTGTATATAAACATATGCATGACTATATTGTAAAAATATTTGTTTATATTTATTTCTAAAAATATTTTAGCATCTAAATGAATCCAGAAAAGACATTGAGGACTTCTGAAATGAAACTTGAGCATTATTTATTATTAACTTCAATCCACGGCCATGTGAGATGGTGCTGAGTGCTTTAATGATCAGTCTAGAGCATGAGTTTCCTGTTTTATGACTTTATTATATTTTATTGCATAACTACACTGTAATACTTGATCCTAATCTGTCATTCACGACATTTCAAGGTATATGTCATTTCCAGAGAACAAAACTAAAAAACACAGGCTCATGTTAGTGAGTACATTTTTCTATTTATTTATAGACACTGCCGTTTTTGACTGTTTGGTGAAATCTTGTGAGTTGAGTGATTCGCACATTAGTGCATGCTCCATTCAGCCGTTATCTTTTCTGCAAGATTTAAGAGTTAGTAAATTATTACAGCCTCAGTTTGGTGTTTTACTGTATGTGTAATTGTTTAGTTTCGTGGCGAACAGCCGTATAATAAGAGGTATAAAGTCTATCCAGCCATTTGTCTTACAACACGACATTATTCAACAGGCATCGATAAGCTTGTTGGGCTGTACTCTGTAATTATATTATATTATATTATATTATATTAATTATATTAATTATATTATATTATATTATATTATATTATATTATATTATATTATATTATATTATATTATATTATATTATTCACTTTCCTACGGCTTAGTGCTTTTATTCATCAGGGTTCGCCACAGCAGAATAAACCGCCAACTTACCCAGTATATGTTTTACACAGTGCATGCCCTTCCAACTGCAACCCAGTACTGGGAAACATCACACACACTCATTCACATACTACGACCAATTAAGTTTATTCAATTCACCTATAGCACATGTGTTTGGACTGTGGGGGAAACCAGAGCACTCGGAGGAATGTAAACTCCACACAGAAATGCCAATTGACCCAGCTGGGACTCGAACCAGCGACCTTCTTGCTGTGAGACGACAGTGCTAACCTACTGAGCCACCTTGTCTCACTGTTCCTATATTATATTATATTATATCATATTATATTATATTATTTTAAATATTATTCTTTTAAATAACATTATATTACATTACTTTTCATTACATCTGTTGATTGCTGACGATCATTCTAAGGTGTTTCGTTATTTTCAGATAAACGCACAGCTAAAGTAGTTCCGGTAGGTTTTGTGCGCATTACAGCTCATATCACTACACTGTATGATTTCAGTTATTTCACAGCTACAAAATGTAAGCTTTTTTAAACAGCAGGCGTGGCACACCAAGTTATGAATTGCTGTGCGATTAAAAATCACATCAAAACACAACAGAAGGCTTTGGGTGAGATGTGTAAGAAAGTAGTGCCACACACAGGAGCAGTTTGAGGACAAATCTCGCATTCTGGTCAGTAGGAGCATTCAATTCCTAATAATCCAATGGGCAGTTGATAATTATTTTTCACATTAACATGGCTTTTGTTGTATGTTCCTGCAGCTTATAGGCTTGTTTGTGTAGATTGTGCACTATTTCAGACAATGCATATTAGTTGTTTGAGTTTATTATTACCAAGTGAACACTTTTTAGATCCACCAACTGATACAAAGTGGAAAAAAAAAGGCTTACATTTTGTGATGGAATTTAAAACAACAATAGCTGCATTTCGGTTTTGCGCAAACTGAAATGGCAAATTTAAATAAAGTGTTTATTGTATTCGGCGAAATGAGTAAACATAATGGGCTCTATTTTAACGATCTAGGTGTAGTCATTAAGAGCGTGCCTGAATCCACTTTTGCTATTTTAAGGACAGAGAAATACGCTCTACGGCTGGCGCATGGTCTAACAGGGCTGTGCTTATTCTCTTAATTAGTTATGGGTGTGTTTTAAGCATAATGTGCATTAAACCAACCAGAGTCGCGCCTCTCATTCCCTTTAAGAGTCAGTTGTGTCACACCATGGTGCATTTGCTGTTTACAATAGTGAATTTGTAAGTGTAAAACTGAATGCTTCACTAGCAAGAAAACAGTTAAACAGAGCATCTGCAGCGTGAGGATAAAGAACGAACCTCCTCCATTCAGCCTCTTTACTTTCTCTTTACTTTTACTCTTTACTTTACTCCTTTCCTTTGATGGAGTAAGGAAACAGTGGAAACTCACTCCACTGAAGACATCCATTAGCCCACATATTTAATCTCCTTTGTTAAGAGCAAAGATTTGTTCAAAACTATTTCTAAATTCAGCTCTAATCTCCAGCAAAGGAATAAATGAACAATAATAAGGAAGTGTGCTCACGTCCAAACACACGTCCTGTTCTTATGCCCCATATGGTGATGCAGATGTCTCTAAAACTCCACAGGTGGACAAATCTACACTTGTGTTTATTAAAACTAATATAAATATGCAGATAATAAATAATACTGATAACACTAATAACATTATACTGATGCAGACTGTCATGAATTACCTGAAAAAGCCCCCCGAGGTGAAGAAGGCATGGAGGCAGTGGTGTTTATACTGATGTAGAAAATAATCATTTCTGTAACATTTTAATTCTTTAATTGTTTTCATCTTTAAAGATATTAGTGTGTATTCAGCTGTGTGTAAGTGTTTGGACCTGTATAGGCGCATAACTAATGCGCTCTGTGCTGGATTTTAGAGCAGCTTTTAGTTGGTCTATTACAGTTCCTCAAAATAGCAGCGCTATTATAACACATCTCCTTTATAGACCTGCACACCTATGAGTCCACAAAGTGGCGCAAATGGATTTTCTATTTAAACAACATGGTGCAAAACATGAAAATTAGGGTTGTGCTGGTCTGAAAACAGCAACAAATCGTGCTAAACATGTCTTGCACCTTATGGCGCCGAGTGTATGACAGAGCCCAGTGACTTTAGTCGATGAACTTTAGTTGTATAGCAATGTTTAGTTAAAATTATCATTTCACATTCAGTGTAAATCCACATCACTACCCTCAATGATTTCAGTTATTTCACAGCTACAACAGTCAAAAATCACATCAAAACACAGCAGGCTTTGTAGGAGATGTGTGAGAAACTAGACAAACACACAGGAGCAGCTTGAGGACAAGTGACGAATGTCTGAAATACAGCATCTGAACTGTGGCTGCTGCTATAATGCACTAGTAGCTGTTGAACTATTAGAAAATAATACACACCACCTTGTGCGGCAGCCAGTCCACTGTGGATGTAATATCACCTCAGTTTTGCATTATTACCTAATAATTAAACTGGCAATTATTCCTTAAAGAGCCCATATGTTGGGTTGAGAACGGTTAAATTTCACTTTTTGAAGTCCCAAACAACAGGATGATATGTATGCAAGGTTTAAAAACACTTTCGATGTCTTATAATATCTATTATTTTTACCTCATTTTCCCACCGACTCCCATATGAATCGTCTGAGCGGGTCTTTTTCCCCAAGCACCTCCTTTACGTAACGCTACCATGTCACGTCCTTTACGTGTCAGCAGCCCAATGCCAGAACATATTGAAAAACATCACTGCAGTTGTACAACAGCGTATTGCTATATTCTTCATCATAACAACAAACATTCAGTAATAATTAACACTTCATGGACTATTGTAAGCCAACAAACAGTAACATTCGGCAGTAAGCTAAATGGCTACCGCTACATGCTGCACGGAGCAAACACAATACAGACAACTATATCCATATTTACATGATTTAACCGGAATGCTGATAAGTTCAGTAAAGTTAGCAACAGATTCGCAGATTCGTGTTTTCTGGATCAATAACTCATGACCGAAACATTGTTCCTACACAAATAGCACCTCTTTTCAACCGTCGCAATGTATACAATCACCTACAACCTTATTTTCCTAAAAATTAGCTTTCCTATGCGCTCGACGCATTATATTGAACTCTATGCGCAGGCAGCAAAGAGACCGATCCTTAGGGACCGTCTACAAAGAGCAAAACGCGAAAACCAATACTATAAAAACTGTCAATAACTTCTCTCTAAATCTTTTACTGCCATCAAACTCAGATTTCTGCTGTCCCGCTGGTTATACTACAACACTTATTGCGTTACAGTGCTTGTTTTTTTTTTTTTTTTTTTTTTTTTTTTTTTACCGGGCTTTTTTTTTTTCTTTTTTTTTTTTTTTACTTGATACAGTGCTGGTTGTCTTCCACTTTTTCTTCCTGTCTGTGGGCGGGGCCGGGGAGTTCAATTTTCCCGGGGTCTGCGCGCACAACTAGTGGGCGGGGCTTATGTTTCGCGTTGACGTCAAGCCGAAACGGCTAAAGACTTGTTCTAATAACGATTCATTTAAACAACAATGAGTCGACTCTTTTATAGATGAATCAATCGTTTTAAACACTTTGCACTTTCAGATTTAAGCCTTAGCTGGACATTTCACTTTACTTAGAGCTGTGTAACACATTGCATGGAAGGTCATTTTCAAAAATCCATAATATGGGCTCTTTAATTAATGTATTATTCTGTATATACACCTATATAATATATACACCTAACCCCAGCCCACACAGTGACTTCGCTATCTCTATTGAGTGCATGTGTCTGAGACTGCATGTCTGAGATTGCAC
This sequence comes from Danio albolineatus, assembly GCA_903798035.1. Classification (NCBI taxonomy): domain Eukaryota; kingdom Metazoa; phylum Chordata; class Actinopteri; order Cypriniformes; family Danionidae; genus Danio; species Danio albolineatus. The sequence continues at coordinate 30,152 of CAIGQQ010030400.1, read as the reverse complement.
TTTCAAGTCTGCAAACAGATACTATTGGAAATAATTAAAACCAGTCCATTTAATTAATGGATAATAATGCACTATTATAAAAAATATCTTCTTCTTCTTCACAGGTTATGCATTGTTTAGATAGTATTGCGACCTCTGCCCAAGAAAAGCACACCCGAGGGAGTGTGGAGTCCATATCTATATAGCGCATGACTATAATGACTATATGGACTGATTTATAGAGTAAAAAACCTGCTTTTAACAATAAAAATCAAAAATCTGCTAAATGAGTTATTATTGTGTTTCCAAACAGACGTATTGTGTGGACAAGCAGGTCGCGGACAGCGCTAGCACAGCTACTGCATATCACTGCGGAGTGAAGGCTAATGCCAAGACGGTGGGGTTGAGTGCCAAAGCAGTGGCCTACGAGTGCAACACAACATTTGGCAATGAGGTTTTCTCAGTGCTGCATCGTGCCAAAGCACAAGGTATTTTCCATTTTCACACCTACAGACTCGCAGGCAGTGGTTTTTCCGTTGCTCCTGCTGAGAAAACCGTGCACAGGTCATGTGGAGTTAGTTTTCTTTGGGTTTCTTTGTTTCGTAGGAGTTTTATTCTTTATTTGGGTGGATGGTGTGTTGTGTTTTATGTTTTGTTGGAGCTTTGTTTTATCATGTTATATTGAAAAAGCCAAAATACTGTTATCTGACTTAAACTTTATAATTGCGGCTGCTGATCTGCAACAATCTCCTCTTAGAGCTTTCATGCTACAATCGCCAAAATTGGCAGACAGCTGGGAAATAGGCTGTGGATTTATATTAGATCTTTTCCAACTTGTCCAGCTTTATTTATTTTTTCAAAAACTGACATTGGACAACTTTGACTTAACATTGATTTAACATTAGACTAAACCAGGGGTTGGGAATCTTTTTTAGCAAAGATCCATTTCTGATTTTTTTTCATCAAATGCATGTTTTTAAAGAGCCATTTATGCTGTGTGAATACAAACAAAACCTCTATTTCTGTCCACACACAACTCAAAAATAAACATATGACATCACCAGAGATGTATTAAGTACTAGAGACCAAGACTTGAGTAAAAGTACAAGTGCTCTATCAAAAAAGTGACTTGAGTAGAAGTTGAAGTGCTCTTTAAGCACCATACTTAAGTGGAAGTACTAAAGTATTCAACATTTATGTACTTAAGTATTGCAAGTAGACTAGAAAGTACTAGGAAATAGAGTAATAAGAAATTTACTACTCAATTACTGAAAGTAAAAGTACAAGTATTGTGTAATGTAGTTATTAAAGAAAGCAGTCAAAAAACATCATATTGTTCTGTTAATTTCAAATCTCTTTTTTGTGTCGAACAGGTTTGAAACGTTATTAAAAAAATAACTCAATTGTGCCTTTTTTTCTCCACAGCTGATTCCCTTCTTAAACTAGTGTGCATCAAGCAGTCATTTTGTGGAACTTGCACATTTTCTTTTCATCCTCAACTTGTTAGGGCAACTAAAAGATCTCAAAGACCAGTGGGCCACATTCAAGTGTTTCTTATGTAAAAACAAAAGTGATTAGAACACCTACAAACACAGAGCTTAACTTGTGTAAACAAACAGAACAAGTTTTCCCCTTCACCCTTTAAAGCCCTCCCTTCTCTTCCCTGCTTGTGCTTTTTTTCTCCACAGCTTATTCTCTTCTTAAACTGGTATACATAAAACATTTAGGAAGCCGTTCAGCGTTGCACAGCATTATGACAGGCAGCTAGTTAACGTTAAGTGAACATCGCAGCAAGTTAACCGCAGGTAGCTAACGTTAGTTAACTTATCTAGCGCTTACGGGTAGCTCAAACTGTTGTGTTTATTATTATATATTTTTTTAAACTTACCTTGATATATGTTTTTAAACTTACCTTCATTTGACAGTGAGTTTATGAAGGCCATTATTTCGCAATCTTTCAGGAGGCAGAGTATGAGTATTTCATTCTATATGAATTGTCTTTCACGCTGACAATTGCAAACATGGACTTGTGCTGCTCTGCAATAACACTTCCGAAACACTAGCTGGCAGAAGGTGTTTATGTTCCTCTGTGTCGAGTTTCTTCGCTGGAGCTTTGTTTTTTCTGAACGCTAGCTTAATGTACAAGTGGCTCAAATTCACTCATTTTGAGGTGGGAACCGGTGGACGTGCAACAGCTTTAATCATAAGATTAACACAAAACAACAGTTTCCATCTGGATCTCAGTTTCCATCTGGAACATTCACTCCAAGGGGTTCGCGTGGCTCTCATAGATGGCTCTCACACCTGCCCACACAGAGCTTGCACTACATGTCGTTGCGAGGTGTAGAGGTGCGCGACAGCGTCGGTGACGGTCATAGCGAGGGCTATGCAGGTAAAAGATAATGTGGGTTTGGAATGATTCGTAACATTTTTATAATTTTAACGAGTAATGATTCAGCACATAAATAATCTATCAGAGGTAAAGTATTAAACTCATCACAAAAATGTACTGAAGTTAAGGTGGAAGTAGGAAAAAAAAAAACAATGCGCCACTAGAGAACAGATACGGCTTTTTAGTTCTTAAGTACAGTAGTGAAGTAGTTCTACTTCGTTACTATAGATCTCTGGACATCACAATGTATGAAGAAATGACAATTTATAGATTTTATTTCTTTTTGCCATCACCACTCATGACTGGTGTTTGAATTTACGTGCGTGAGGCTACCATAGAAAATGTAAGTTGCTTGCCCTTTATTGGTGTTGCGATTCAGGGTAAACCACAGCGCCACATATGCGCATTGGTTGAAACTTCCTTTTATTGTAAACTGAGTTCCTATTCATTTTGCTGTAGACAATACAATACAAAGGCAATTGTAGTTGTGTTTTCAAAAGGAAACAGATTGTAGTGACAGTTATAATTTTTTAAATTTTAAAATATTATTGAAGAGAGACAGCTGGAGAGCCACATATTTTTGGTCAAAGAGCCACATGTGGCTCCCGAGCCATAGGTTCCTCTACCCCTGGACTAAACTATGACACATCATAGCATCAAACTATAGAGGCCATCAAGTTGTGTAAAACTATGAGCTCTATTTGAACGATCTAGGTGCAGAGTCTAAAGCGAATGGCGCAAAAGCATTTAGGCCGTGTTATTTTTGTACATGTTTGCTATTTTAAGGACAGAAAAATATGCTCTGCGTCCCGGCGCATGGTCTAACAGGGCTGTGCTTATTCTCTTAATGAGTTATGGCTGTGTTTTAAACATAATGTGCATAAAACATAAAAACTGAACGCTTCACTAGCGAGAAAACAGTTAAACAGGGCATCTGCAGCGCGAGGATAAAGAACCAGCCTCCTCCATTCAGCCTCTTTACTTTTACTCTTTACTTTACTCCTTTACTTTGGTGGAGTAAGGCAGCTGTGGAAACTCACTCCACTGAACACATCCATTAGCCCGCATATTTAATCTCCTTTGTTAAGAGCAAAGATTTGTTCAAAACTATTTATAAATTCAGCTCTAATCTCCAGCAAAGGAATAAATGAACAATAATAATGAAGTGTGCTCAAACAACTGAGTTATATCCAAACACATGTCCTGTTCTTAAGCCCCATATGGTGATGATGGTGATGATGGTATGATGGGGTGTAAGTTGTACAAGAGCCCCCCAAACTTGCAAAGATGAAAAACGCATAGACTGTCATTATAAATGTATGTTGATATCTTTTTACTGCACTGTCATATCATTCTCATATCATTCCTATTGACCTTGATGTTAACGTATGAGTGGACACTTTTTGGCTCAAAACGTATAGTCTCATTCACTTCTACTGATTTGTTCAACATAGGCTCATTCTGAAGCCCTATATACATTTCTGGAGATCGTGAATTGTGTAGCCAGAGCTACGTATGGGCAGGTCAATATGTGCTTTTGAAAACTCTATTGACTGGGTTTAGGGAAGGAGGAGGGTGGGCCAGTCGATCGGTCAGTCATTCATTTAGTAAAACTGTCAGTCGACAGCAGCCACTGGTGGATTTACGCAAAAAGATCAGGCACAAATGGCACTTGTGAGAGAAATCTGTGATCTAAAAAAGCGTACACAGCGGCCTCTGGTGGATTCACGAAAACAAAAACTGCAAAAAATCGTAGCTCCTGGGGTTTATTTGGCGCTCTCCAGAAATGTATATAGGGGTATGTTTTCAGAATGAGCCTGGGTTGGATTTGTCATGCGGCTTCATGTTGCAAACATTTTCTTATTATTAGTCATGAACACACTTGTTTGTAGAGCAAACAGTTTGATCATTTTCAGCCGTTTGATGTTACTAGTCACTTCTCCTATAGACAACTGAATCAGAAGTTCTAAAACAATCAAAAAAATGAGCGCATTTCTACAGTAGTACAACATAAGATCAATTGGCAAGAAGCTTTGAAGTATCATCACTCTACTATTCATTAATTCATTTTCTTTTGCACCCGGGAGGAAACCCACGCAAAGACGGGGAGAACATGCAAACTCCACACAGAAATGCCAACTGACCCAGCCGAGGCTCGAACCAGCGACCTTCTTGCTGTGAGGCGATTGTGCTACCCACATATATATATATATATAGTAGAGGGATGATACTTCAAAGCTTCTTGCCAATTGATCTTATGCTGTACTACTGTGGAAATTCACCAAATATGGGTAGATTTCCGCTGTGGCGGGTTAGACTGACACCGCCACTAGCCACTCTGGCCGGTTGAAAATATTTTTTTAAATGATAGGCCTAGTTTTCTTAAAAGCAGGGTTCTACAATAAGGATGGCCCAGTATTCATGCAAATATAATCTTAGAATCGAGAAGCAGCATGACTGACAAAAATAACTGTTCGCGAGAGCAAGAAAAAAAAACATCTAAATACCGAATGGGAGATCACTCGTGCGAACAGGTGATGTGATGCACGCGACTGTTAAAAAGTGTACGCCCGCTCCCGTTTACTTGCGCGATGCAACCGTGCATAGAGGAAACAAAACTCGGCCGATCAGTTCTCTTTGAAATAGACTGTGCAAAAGGTGATGATCGTGCACCCACAGTCCTGCTGCTTTTAAGAAAAAAATTAAATATCCTTTAGTAAGCAGCAGCGGTCACTGCTTTCGTTTTGATTATTCTTTGAACAGATTGTTAACAGGCCTAACATTAACCGTGTGCGCCTGATCATTAATTCATTATCACTCACGGTTAGTTTTTTTTTACATGCTTTTGCTCACGGTTATTTTTGTTATAGTTTGATTATCATTTCTGTACAATAACATTGCTTTAAATATGAGATTAACTACCCATTTATGTTTACTGTGATCTGGGACCTTTAGCCAGGACAGATTACTGTGCATATTTTAGATACATGGCAATAAATATTTTTAAATGTCTTTTTATTTTTTAAGATAATTTTGTTGAATTAAAACGAGCATGTATACAGCTATATTTTGCTTATTTGACACATTTAAAATGTGTGGCTAAGAAATAATTATTTATTTTTGGTGTGGTCAGAGATAAATTTGGTAAATCCTTAATTTTGAGCCCTGAAAAGTTATCTGAAATAAGGACTAATTGCAATGCAACACAATCCATTTTCTCATGCACATTGAGCAATTTCATACACAACACACAGAACAGTGAAATGAATGAGGAGGCATGTGGACAACACAAAGTCCAAATCAAGTAATTTTCGCATGTCAAAGTCTAATTTATGCATATAAAATATATTTTCCCAACAACAAAAGTGTGGCTAGTGAAAATGGCGAGTGGCTAGTAATGTTGGAAATCTACTAGCCACAGTGGCTGATGATCAAAAAAGTTAATGTAAAGCCCTGTATATATTAATAAAATACCATGTAAAAAGCAGTTAGCATTAAGAGTAAATAATAAGATGCTATATACCCTTTACTAACAGACACATACTATTTGTACAATATTAATTTCCATTTACATTACCATTAATCATTATTTCCCTTAACTTCTTTCATGCCAAGGCATTGTTGTTTTGTCATGCAGGATAAATGAAGTAATGCATGTGTGTCTGTGCATCTTAAGGAAAGTCTGTTGGCATCGTGACCACCACCAGAGTCCAGCACGCGTCGCCCGCTGCTGCGTATGCTCATTCAGTCAGCCGTAAATGGTACAGTGATGCAGATGTGCCCTCCGAAGCCCGCCGGCAGGGCTGCAAAGACATCGCCACACAGCTGGTGACCAACACTGACATTGATGTGAGCCACATTTCACAAATATAAAATGATAGTTTGGAATGGTACGCTGCACAGCTTCATATGACTAAATAATCATTAATTAGGTAATTGATTATAGTGAATACGTTCATTTAGACAGGCAAACAGACAGTTTGAGTCTCTTTATGACTGAATTCATTATGCATTTTCAATTCTGTCATGTAAATTATTTGCGAGCATTTTGATGCTTTTGATGTAATTGCTGTTTCTAGGTACTGTCAAACTATAAAACAATACCCTAGCAGCCACCCAGAGTACCATAGCAACTGATCTGCATGGCAACCACCTAAAATACCCTAACAACACCCTAGCTCCTGCCTAGCAGTCTTCTAGAATACATTTACAATACCTAGAGTTCACATGAAACACCTTAGAAACTGCCTTGTATGCTAGTAACTTCCAATCAACACCCCAACAACCACCAACAGTATCATAGCAGCTGATTTACATAGCAACCACAAAGAATGCCATAAAACACCATGGCAACTGCCTATAAACCACTTGGAATACCTTTGTAAATGCATAGCAACCAATAACGATAATTTAGCAACACCCTAGCCACTGCCTAGCAACCAATTAGAGGACCCTAGCAAATGTATAGGAACCAATTAAAATAACCTAGCAACACTTTAGCAACTGCCTAGCAATCTCATAGAATACCTTGACAATACCTAGAGTACACATGCAGCACCCTAGAAACTGCCTTGCAAGCACCCACAATATGCTAGCAACTTCCTAACAAAACCATTGCAACCACCTACAGTATGATAGCAATTGATCTGCATAGCAACCACAAAGAACACCATAACAACACCATGGCAACTGCCTAAAAACCACTCAGAATACCCTTGCAAATACATAGCAACCAATTAAAACAACCTTGCAACACCCTAGCAGCTGCCTAGCAACTCAGAGGACCCTACTTATGCATAGCAACCAATTATGATAGCCTAGCAACACTCTAGCAACTGCCTAGCAATCTCTTAGAATACCTTAACAATACCTAAAGTACACCTGCAGCACCCTAGAAACTACCTTGCAAGCACCCACAATATGCTAGCAACACCCTAGCAACCACCCAGACTCGATAGCAACTGATCTGCATCGCAACCACAAAGAATACCATACCGACACCACTGCAACTGCCTATCAACCACTCAGAATACCCTTGCAAATGCATACCAACCAATAAGAATAAACTAGCAACACCCTAGCAGCTGCCTAGCAACCACTCTAAGTACCCTAGCAACCACTCAGAGGACCCTAGCAAATGCATAGCAACCAATTATAATAGCCTAGCAACACTCTAGGAACTGCCTAGCAATCTCCGAGAATACATTGGCAATACCTAGTGTACCCATGCAGCAAAATAGAAACTACCTTGCAAGCACCCACAATATGATAGAAACTTCCTAGCAACCACCCAGAGTATGATAGCAACTGATCTGCATAGCAACCACAAAGAGTACCATAACAACATCATAACAACTGCCTATCTACCATTCAGAGTACCCTAGCAACTACATACACTAGCAGTCATCTAGGAACCACCTACTAGCAATGAACTGCAGTGCTCTAGCAATCACGTAGCAACTGCCTAGCAACCACCCTGATTACATTAGAAAATTGCCTAGCAATACCCTAACAACCACCTAGTTGAACTTAGCAACTGTTTACCAACCACTAGCAACACAATAGCAACTTCCCAGCAATCACTCAAAGTACTTGAGTAACACCCTAGTAACCACTCATTTGAATTAAGCAACTGCCTAGAAACCACCTAGATCTTTTGCACTACCTGACTGAAGTCTTGTGGTTGCTCCCAGCTGTAAGAGCAGCAAATAATAACTTGACTTCTAGTTGATCATTTGGAAAAGTGGCAGAAGGTGGATTTTTTCCCATGAATTATCTGTTGAACTGCATCCCAATCATCACCAATACTGCAGAAGACCTACTGGAATCCGCATGGAGCCAAGATTCTCACAGTCAAGTGAGAAGGAAAAATCATGGTTTGGGGTTACATTCAGAGATCTGCAGAGTGGATGACAACATCCACAACCTGAGGTATCAAGACATTTGTGCTGCCCATTACATTACAAAGAGGGCAAATTCTCCAGCAGGACAGCGCTCCTTCTCATACTACAGCCTCCAGATCAAAGTTCCTGAAAGCAAAGAAGGTCAAGCTGCTCCAGGATTGGCCAGCCCAGTCATCAGACATGAACATTATTCATTATAACATCAACATGTCTGGGGTACGATGAAGGAGGAGGCGTTGAAGATGAACCCAAAGAATCTTGATGAACTCTGGTTCTTGAACTCTGACTTTATATTCTATATTAAATACTCTATATTTATATTCTATTATTTCTGTTCAGTGACAAGACTTTTGTCTCAGTGAAGTCAGACCTTACTGTCCTAATGAAATCATTCAAAATCAAGACATGATCATATTTTATTGTGTTAAAATAAGCTAAATCCAGAGGCCTTTGCCTTTCATATAAACCACTTCTGATACCAAATGATCAACTAGAAGTCAAGTTATTATTTGTTGCTCCTAAAACTTGGATAGGCGACAAGATTTTTGTCAGGTAGTGTATCTATCTATACAACCAGTTTAAACTTTTTTAGCTTTTTCAAACCTTTTTTCTCAAGCCAACATCACAGTCACTTTCTAGTTAGTTCATGTTAACTCACAGTGAATTAACTATTGTTAAGAAGCACAGCTGTGGAGTTTACTAATGCAGCATTAGTAGATGTTGCACTATGATTAATAAATGCTGCACAGGTATTGTTCAATCTTAGGCCCCGTATACACTAGTGCGTTTTAGTTTTAAAACGGCGTTTTAGCATGAAAACGATCCGCGTCCACACTAGCATTTCACCCAGTGTTTCTGAACATATCTCCGTCCACAGTACTCCACCAGAAACGTATATCACGTGGCCATTCACACACTCTGGGCATGCGCGCTCAAGTATAAACAGGAAGCATGTGTCTCGCTCGGCATTTGGTAATTGTTAGTCAACAAACTCTGGTTGAATGATGAACGCGATGGCAAAGAAAGCAAGAGAGGTCTTCTTGAGGACAGACGACGAGGACGAGTTGTTACTTAAAGTAACAAATTAATTTAAAACATCCATGGCTATCGAAAATAGTGTTTACAGTGAAGGCTGGTCTGCCTTCTTCCGGAGGCGTTATAGGCATGTGCGCTTGACGAATAAGGGAAGGTCACGCAATGACCCAAAAGCCCCAATCATGTAGCGGTTCTCAGCAGCCACGCCTCAGTTTTCAAAAGTCTCCGTTTCCCTCCATCGAGACGGAGCAGCAGCGTTTTAGAATGAAAACGGCCTCTACAGCGTTTCCAAAACGCTCCGTTTTCGCAGCTCGAAAATACTGGCGTAGTGTGGACGGATGGCGTAACCTTAGCAAAACTTGTGCGATTTAAAACGAAAACGCACTAGTGTAAACGGGGCCTTAGATTTTTTAGTAAATACTAACATACAAACACTAACTAATGGAGCATCATTTTAAAGTGTTACCAACAAATGAATACGTTAAATAACAGATATAAGATAGTTAACCTTCAGTGGTTAACATTTTAAAAATAAAAATTATATTTCACACACGTCTGTGTGTCTGTTGTAGGTAATTCTTGGCGGTGGCCGGATGTACATGACACCCAAGGGAACCCCCGACCCAGAATACTCCTCTTCATCTCACAAAGGAGATCGCAAAGACAAAAAAAATCTTATCAACGTTTGGCTAAATGCTCGCAAGGTATTTCAAAGCAATGCATTTATCACAGCAAAAATGGTGATTGTAAACCACCCACTGCTGCAATCTGACATGATTATCTGCTTGGTTTATTAGGGAAGGAACGCCCAGTATGTTTGGAACAAAGAGCAGTTCAATGCAGTGGATGTTAAAACAACAGACTGCCTGATGGGTAAGGCCAGTTTATAGTTGACATTTCAGAATGAATAAAAACAGTGGTTCTGTGGTCCACTGTGTAGTCCAGTAATCCAGTCTGTTAATTTAAAATCACATGAGCTTATTTATGGTATTGTGCTCATATACTGTATTTTTATGCATTTCTATAGACCTATAATACTATAGTACTTAAATATAATACTATAGTAATTATTAATACTATAATACTAAAGTGTTTATAAACCAGACTAAAGTAAAGTGTACTATATATCTGTATTTACAACGTTGTTAATGAAAGTTTCAGCATACCATAGTATTAACTATATTAAACTGATTAACTATAATAAATACTGTAGAATTCTTTAGATTTTGCTACAGTGAACTGAGGTGTATTGTAGTATAATTTACCCTATAATTGTAATAAACTACACTGTAAACCCCAACAGTCAACTTTATCAAATGAAATGAGTGTACTCAACTCAAAATTTACTGAAAGTTAATTCTACTCATTTGAAAAGAGTTTTGAACTCACTGTTGAAGGTAATGAGTTCATTAAATACCTCAAATAACTGGATTGTAGCAATGGCTATCCCTAAATGGTTTGAGTTGCCTTGACTTATTGGGTTTTACAGTACTCAGTTGGTTTGATCTCTCTTCATTTATTGCACTGTAAGACCCAACAAGTTGATGTAACCTAAACCATTTGAGGAAATCGATTGCAACAAACCATTTAAGTTCAAAAACGAATCCTAATGATTACTGTGAACTTAAAGGGCCACGAAACCCCCCTGTCTCAGCAGGGTGTTTTCACACCTCTAGTTTGGAAATACTCAGGAAAGTGGGTGTGTCCAGCTCTGTTTAGGTGGGAGTGTCGGGGAGGGAAAGAGGGAAGGTTTTGCATAAAAATGGGAGTTTCCATTTGGGCACGCGCTGATTTTCAAACAGGAACTCAAACACAGACGCAGGGGGAGAAAAACAGTGACTGTTTACATTGACATCAGTCATCTAATTATTTGCCAAATTATTAATTTGTCGACTCTAACGGCAGTTTGGCACTTTTACTTTTATCCAGGAACATTTCCTGCATGTTCCTCATGACAAACGAGATGTGAGAAACTACTAAGAGTGTTGTTTTAATGGAGTGTTTGATACCGCGCAGCGTAAGGGAGAAAAAAAAACCCTCTGCATTTCTCGGTAACTCAGATGCGCTCGGTAGGTAGCGTTAGAAAGCCGTGCGGCGAAAATTCTACACGAAAGTAATTGTTTGACTGTAGTGTTTACATGTTTACACTCGGAGAGCAGTATTTACAGTGCATCTTTCAGTCTTTATTATTGTAGTGATATTAACGTACTGTAAACTCAGTAACAGTTCTAATCATTTTGACTAAGGTCTGTTTGTAAACACTGAAAGAGCACTGCTGAAGATACAAACTAACTCTGCCATCTGAATAAACACAAAGAGCACTGAACGCTTACCAAATCTGTAGAGCAGGACAATCAACATAAACTGGAGCGGCGTCTGTTTTAAAAGGAGACGAGCGGCAAATCCTGATTTCACTATTTCTAGACGTGGAAAGCTCTCAGGTGAAAAAAAAAGTTCCTTACAAACACATTTCTGCTGCGCGTGCGTGGGAGTCCAGCTGCGCTCTCATAGCGGGAAATGTAAACAAAACCTTAATTGCAGCACATAAACACAATACTGGCGACCTGTGTCTCCAAACAATTCCTCTTCTTCTACTTGTTTTGGCAACACAGCGTGGCGTCTCTCTGCTGTCTGGACACTGCAACAGGTACAAACAATCTTCGAAGCTCTCATGCATATTAATGAAGTTGCACCGCATACACAATAGAGCGCGCTGATTGGTTTGAACCAAGTCTTTCTCATGAATTAATGTCGCACACTCAGAGACGTCACGATGCACTGGCCGGTACAGACGTCCACACTCCATGCTGGAATACACGCATGGATCTCATCTGCGTGACGCAGCTTCAAAAATTAGTTTCAAACCGGAAGAACGAATTTGCTTGAAATAACGCAAAAACAACCAATTTTCACTCTTTAGCGAAATATATGTGTCCTAATAGTGTTTATAGCAGCGTGGGACACATATATGACTGTCAATGTGTTTTGGTGTTTCGTGACCCTTTAATCCATTTGAGTAAATGAAGCAATCTGAGCACAGTTAAATGAAGAGAACTCAAACCAACTGAGTACTGTAGAAACCCAATAAGTTAAAGCAACTCAAACCGTTTAAATAGTTTGCTACAAGCCATTTGAGTTAAAAAAAAAACTAATCTATATGAGTACTGTGAACTTACTCCATTCAACTCATTACACTGAGTTCAAAACTCTTTTAAAATGAGTAGTAATAACTTTCTGTAAATTTTGAGTTAACTACATTCATTTCATTTGATAAACCTGACTATTGGATTTTACAGTGTGTGTTTTACTGTGCTTAAATTGCATTTACTCAAATGGATTAAGTTCACAGTACTCAATAGGTTTCGTTTTGAAAGTAAATGGTTTGTTGCAATTAGTTTCCTCAAATGTTTGAGTCACCTTAACTTTTTGGGATTTACAGTGTACATTATTGGCTAATTTGTTTATATTTCTATATAGTATATTTCTTTACTATACTATGTAAGGTTGGGTCAATAGAAGATGCAATAGTCTATCGCCGATGGCCGATAGACATCCTGATGCTGAGCCGGCATCACAATCCTTTACTCCACCCCCGTCGCAGCAGCAACCCGCTCGTGAAAAATACAGTCAGACCCCGTTTACACTAACACGTCTTAGTTTTAAAATGGCATTTTAGAATGAAAACGATCCACGTCCACACTGGCGTTTCATCTAGCATTTCTGAACAGCTCTTCGTCTACACTATACTGCTGAAAACACACATCACATGACCACACACACTAGCATACACTGCAACATATGCGTACGTCTGAGCTTCAGGCGGTCAGCGGGTGCATTGAGCACAAAACCCCAGAGAGCAGTGCACGTGGGGCAGTTTATTAAGGATGTACCGCTGGATGGTGTCTCGCTATAGTTGTTAAACGTGATGTTTAATTAATCTTGTCTCTATCTAACGACTCTTCAGTCTTCTGAATATATAATCTGTTTATTTAATTCTGATTAAATAAATAATTAATTCACCACCGCCCACGATGACTATGCCATCGCGATGTTTTACATTAGACATTGTACGATGCCAAATTGGTCCACATCGCCCAACCCTAATAATTAGATTCAAGAACACTACAGTATTTACTATAAATTAATATTTGATATGGTTATATGGTATTTTATATGGACATTTTGGAATTATTATCAGCTTCTTTTAATGACATTCTCCATCATATTTCCCATTCAGGTCTGTTTGAGCCAAAAGATATGAGATTTGAGGTGTTCAGGAATCGTACGCGTGATCCCTCCATCGTGGACATGACCGAGAAAGCCATTCAAATCCTCAGCAAGAATCCTAAAGGCTTTTTTCTCTTTGTGGAAGATGAGTATTTATCATTTCCAGTGGTGTTACTGCTGTAACCACATATTCTACTAACAGCAAAACATGTTTGTGTTTTACGAGGCAGAATAGACCACGGACACCACGACGGAATTGCCAAACTTGCTCTGACAGAAACCATCATGTTCGACAGGGCGATTCAGAGGGCGTCCGAGCTGACCAGTGAATCAGACACGCTCACTGTCGTCACCGCAGATCATTCCCATGTCTTCACCTTTGGTGGAAAAACTCCCCGGGGGAACCCAATTTTTGGTACGCCCTAGCTTATGTCCTGTTATGGCATTCAAATAATAAGAATACCTCATCATCTACTCTCCCTCATGAGGTTTTAAACCTGTTTCTTTCTTCTGTTGAACACGAATGCAGATGAAGAATGCTGATTGATGGCACTCATTGACTCCCATAGCATGAAAAAAATTCTATGGAAGTCAACCAGCATTCAATTTTTTTTTTTTTGTGCTGTGAAAAGCATGCCCAATGCAACAGGTGGTGATACACTCCTAACTGTAAAGACATGCCAATCAGAAGCCTCAAAAAAGGGTTATTATCAGTTCCGGTTGTCTGTCAACATGGTGCACTGCGAATGATTGGTCAATTACAGAGATGCGTGTTTTATAACCAATGGGGATTGCGCCACATAATCTGATGTCACACCGGAAAAGATGTCGCAGACAAGGCCAAAACTCACTGGGTATTTGACAAAACAGACCCTGGTGTTTTTGAAAATCTTCAGCTTGACAGAAGTTTTTAAATAGTTATGGATTTAGCAACCAAGTGGAGAAAAAAATGCGGTTTTCATAATATCCTTGTTTGTGTGGACAGTATCTTTACGTATTCATTCATTTTCTTGTCTGCTTAGTCCCTTTATTAATCCGGGATAGCCACAGCAGAATGATCCGCCAACTTATCCAGCATTTGTTTCACGCAGCAGATGCCCTTTCAGCCACAACCCATCTCTGGGAAACATCCATACATTCTCTTTCACACACGGACAATTTAGCTTACCCAATTCACCTATACCGCATATCTTTGGACTTGTGGGGGAAACCGGAGCACCCGGAGGAAACCCACGCAACCACGGGGAGAACATGCAAACTCTACACAGAAATGCCAACTGACCCAGCCGAGGCTCGAACCAGCGACCTTCTTGCTGTGAGGCGATTGTGCTACTCACTACGCCACCATAGCGCCCATCTTTACATATTATTTTGCTAAAATTAATTAATAAATGGAGTTCATTGACTGAAAAAAAAACTGTTTGTTTAGGTAATCTGTAAGCAAACACTGACCATCTGCTTCTGCTCTGTAATGACAATCCTTCTCTGATGACATCAGTTAAACGGATTGAGCGAAAAATGTTTAGCTGTGCAAGATGAAAGGAGGAGCATAAAAATACACCCAGCCCCCTACTCAATATCCCATGTCGGTTGCAAACACATCATCATACTGAAATAAAAATTGTCAGAAACGTCTGGTCTGAAATTGCGTACTTTTGATACTATATAGTACACTAAAAACAGTATGCGAGAAGTATCTAGACGGCCTATTTCTTAGAGCAAGATTTTAAAGTACATAATAGATGGACGCTACACTACCTCATGACGCTTCACAAGAATTCATGAATGGGAGTAAAGTGGTGCAACTGACATGCGCAGGTCACGTGATAATGACAAAACGGCAGATGTGGTCTGAGTTCCATTCATACTGCTCACTTTCATAGAATAAAGAACATACTTTTCTAACAGTCAAGTAGTAAATTCAAATTCAAATGCAGTACCTACTGAGTTATAATGGATTTCGGATGAAACCTAAACTCTGGAAGTTGGCCATTCTGTGGTATAAGACACCAAAATCACTTAAAATGTTTATAATCAGGGTGCATTCTTTTTAAGTGGTGTAATGAAATTTGTCAACTAGGCCAAGTGCAATTCCCCCACCCCTCCATCATCCTCTGTTCAAACATCCCCACTTCCTTTATCTCAAACACCATCACCCCAAACCTCCACGCTCTACATCTCAAACACTATCTCCCCACATACCACTCATTCCTCAACTCGAACATCAAAACCCCCAACTCTTCATCTCAAATGCAGTCAACTCAACCCAAGTCCCAAGTGTTTATCTCGAACACTGTCAGCCACCCAACCCCCACATCTCAAACAACATTAACAGTAACTCCCTGCTCTATATATCAAACACCCCCACTACCCCACATTACTTTATTATTTACATTACATCTACATTGCAAACGCAGTCATCCCCCACCTTCTTCATCTCGAACTTCATCAGTCAACCATCTTGCACTACTCCCTGCCATACCTGTCAACCCTCCCGTTTTCCCCCACCATCTTTATCTCAAACTTTGTAAAACTCAACCACCACCCTCTACTCCCCACCTACATCTTGAACAGTTACCCTGTCTACATTTCAATACCGTTATCCCCATCTTCATCTCGAACACACTAAACTCAAACCCCACCTCTTTTTCTTGAACACCGTCACCCCCACTCTTCTTCTCGAACACCATCAACACAACCACCATGTACATTGCAAACAGATACCCCCACCATCTTCATCTCAAACTGTCAAACTCAACCACCACCCTCTACTCCCTGCCCTACATCTTGAACACAGTCACCCTGTCTACATTTCAACACTGTTATCCCCATCTTCATCTCGAACACACTAAACTCAAACCCCACCTTTTTTTTCTTGAACACGGTCACCCCCACTCTTCTTCTCGAACACCATCAACACAACCACCATCTAAATTGCAAACACTGTGATCACCCCACCATCTTTATCTCAAACTTGGTCAATCTCAACCACCACCCTCTACTCCCTACCCTACATCTTGAACAGTTACCCTGTCTACATTTCAATCCAGTTATCCTCCGTCTTCATCTCCAACACACTAAATTCAAACCCACTGTCACCCCCACTCTTCATCTCAAACACCATCAACACAACTCCTCATCTATATTCCAAACATTTCGAACACAGTCAAACCAACCACCAACCCCAGCTCTGCATCTTGAACACCATCGGAGCCTCCCCTTCTTTGCTCTAGATCTCTAACACACGAATTTATATGCTTATAATTAAATACTGTGAACAATTGCTCAATTAAAAGGATAGCTCTTATGCTGTATTCACACCAGACGTGGCAAGCGCAGCAAAATCGCAATATTCGTGCGTAAATAGATGCGTGAACATTTGAGTTTACTCGCTTCATTCGTGCGTACAAATACGCTTCATAAACTCCTCCAGACACTGAATCTGGATGATGGAAGCTTTCAGCGGTGCTTCTGACTGAGCGGAGCCCAGTATGATGAACTGTTGTCGGTGTCGGCAGGAGAATTTTTCCCCGGGACACCAACAACAGGCGCTACATCATAATCACACCCCCACATGAGCAAGCTCCTGATTGGTTAACGCGTCGCAAATGTCCGCTGAAGTTCAGATTGTCAAACTGGAGCAATTCGCGCAAATTGCGCGTTAAGCGCGTCAAACGCGCAAAACGCTCAATTCTCGTGGCGCAATTTGCGTCATTTGCGCATATCACGCTGCAGGATGCCTATTCGCGCCTTTGCATTGACTTAACATGTAAATCACTCGCGCTTGACGCGTCTTCCGCGTCTGGTGTGAATGCACCATTAGCAGCACTAAGCAGCATGCTATATTTTTATTTTTCTAGGTCTGGCACCCAAGCAGGCTGAGGACGATCTTCCATACACAAGTATCTTGTATGCTAACGGGCCAGGATATGATCATGTAAACGGAACAAGAGGAAATGTTTCAGTGGTGGATTATTGTAAGTGTGAACATGATGATCTCTTGAAAATTAAGGTTCTTTATTACAACCCAGCCTCATTCTGATTACGTAGCCCTATATACATTTCTGGAGAGAGCAGTTTTTCAGTTTTTGTTTTCGCAAACTTTCCACCAGAGGCCGCTGTCGACTGACCCTCAACATCCCCTTTCCCTAAACCCAACTGATAGTGTTTTATAGAGCACCATTTGACACGACCACCCTCGTCCCAAAACCCAACCGACAGTGTTTTCAAAGGCAATCCAGAAAAAGAAAAGCCCTCGTCTGATTTTTACCAAGTTTTCAGATTTTACCACATTCTCACCCTGTTATTTACTTGTTTATTTTATCTTTTATCGTTTATTTTTGTCCTACCTACTTTCTGGAACCGTTCATCACCAGAATCAAACACCGTTGTACGGTCAACTCCGCTCTGCATCTCATGTTGAGCTACCGGCCAGCTGAAATGCAGATGAAATGCAGCTTTACAAAGCTCTGACATAATTTGCGATCTCCAGAAATGTATATAGGGCTACGTTTTCAGAATGAGCCAATGTTGCTTTATTAGCATTGCAAAGGAAATATACTACCACTTTATTAGGTACATCTTGCCCTTTTGTGATAAGAACTTTTGGACATTATCTTGCTTGGGTACGTTAGGTAAAGTGGGGTTATAAAGTGATTGGCTGCGATCTCTCACATTGCTCCACCAGCAGCCTGGATCGCTGATAACAACACAACATTTCTCCATGATTTATTGTTGTTTATGCCTTTTTTGTTCCATGCCGTATGTCGTAGCACAATTCAAAACACTTCATATCAAGCATCTAATTGCATACTGTCTTGTTTTGTTGAGTATGTGGAAATATAGCCTCATTGTCCTGATCTTCCATGACAAAAGTGTCACACGTCTTTTCCTTTCCTTCTTCTTCTTCTTTTTTCTTTTAACATAGGCTCATTCTGAAAGCGTAGCCCTACATACATTTCTGGAGATCACAAATTATGGAGCCAGAAGTGCGTATGCCTGCATTTCGTCTTTAAAATGAACGCTATGAGGCGGTATGATGTCGTTCCTTTTCAAGCTACCAGCTGACCTTTTACCTCTATATGGATCGCTTTTCCACTGTTACTAGTTTGTCCAGTGACTTGAGACGCAGAGAGGAGTTGAACAAGATGATGGGGATCAAGTCTACACTGTAAAAAAACCCACAGAATTTTACGTTTTATTTCCGGCAGCTGGGGTGCCGGAAATTAAAAAAAACTTAAATAATGGCCATTAAATAACAGAAATTTACTGTAAAATAACGGATATTAAATTACAGAAATTCACCAGAAATTTAAATTAAAAAATATTTCTGTAATTTGATATCCGTTATTTTACTTTTTTCCGACACCCCAGCTGCCGAAAATAAACTGTAAAATTACAGATTTTTTTTTTACAGTGTAGCCAAGAACGGTTTCAGAAAGTAAGACAAAAACAGAAGCCGAAAAAGAAACAAAACAAGTAAATAACAGGATGAGAATGTGGTAAAAACCAGACGAGAGCTTTTCAACAAGGACTCAACAAAACTCAACAAAGACTTTGACCCTCAGAACTGAAAATCACATTTTTCTCTTTGGAAAAAATAGAAACGTACTGTATGCAAGTGCATGAAAACAGCAGATCATCATTTTGTGAAACACAGGTTCGTCTCGAAATCTCTGAAATTCAAATCCTATTTTAATATCAGAAAATAAATAAAAAAAACAACTCTTTTTTTGTTTATAGACTGATTTTACACGGCTGGCGTTTTTAAAGCTGTATACCTTATCAGTGAAGAGAAAGTGACACAAATATATAATTTCACTGCCTTCTGAGTGACCCGAAGGTCCGTTCTGAATGGATAATGAAAATAAAATGGGATATCAGACCTGATTTACAGCTAAGTTAAGGGAAATGGCACTAGTTAAGTAACATTTTCTTTCCCAAACACACTTTTTAGATGCCATTTATTAAGCTCAAGTTAAAAAAACTGATTGTTTCACTACATTAGACTTGTCAAATACTGAATTTCGGCACCAATCTGTACTGAAATTTAAAGAAACATCCATTTCCTGCTAACATTTAAGTGCTGTTGAGCGCATTCTTAAACACTGCTGATTTGCCATTGTGTTCACAGTCAGAAAATGACTGTGATTGGCAGTGAAGATCATGAGTTCACTGCAATTCACCAATGTTTACCGAGTGCAAACACAGACGAGCAATCAACTGATCTTTGCGGCTTTAAAATGCTCCAGTGTCCCTGTATTTGTGTTTGCATTTGGTGAAGTGCGGCAAACTGATAACCTTCATGGCCAATCACAGTCATTTCTGTTGAGCACTGGTGAACACTATGGCAAATCAGCGCTGTTTAAGAACGCGCTCAACAGTGCTTAAATGTTAGCAGGAAATGGACGTTTTCAAAACTTCAGTACCGCAACAACACTTACAGACAACACAAGGGTGTGCTACAGAGGACTTTTATCGCTCACCGGGTTACATAGGTTGAAGCAGGGAAGCTTCCCCACAGTGTTAACCTGGTGCGATGAACTGAAGGATAGGAGGACGATTAAGCGTATTACTCTTAAAGAGATTGTGACGTTGTTTGAAGCCTAATATACTTTTAATTGATTACTTAACTGAATAATATTAATGTGATGTGACAGCACATCTGCATTTTGAATCACAACCACAGCTGGAGGTTTGTAGTCCACAGCATGTTGTTGCAATGTTTACAGTGCTGGTCCTATAATTCTAGGTTTCTTCTCAACGCAGCCTTGCTTTCGTTTTTAAAATGGCGGCTGCATGAAATAAGTGTATTGCATTCCAATATGACTGTGGACACACTATACTAGTGCTGCACGATTAATCATATCGCAATCGCGATGTCAGCCTATGCGATTACATTACAGCGAACCTTGCGATTATATTAAATAAACGAAAGCATTCGTGGACGTAACAAGACATTCAAGAAAGAAAATGCACCGCCATTTTTGTAGTTTTTTTTAAATACGATTACAATGTAACGCAATTAAAAAAGAACTACACGACCCAGAAGCCATCAGGGCTGGAAGGCGCTAACGCCCGCGGAAAATTAGTATTAAAAAAAATATTTGCAGCGGTGAGTCAGAAGTAATGACGTCCATTAAAAAACAGAACTACTCTGAAAGCCGGAAATATTAATGAAGTTCATGAGAGTAAATGCGACGGTGTAAGCAAGTCGTATGCTGGTTTAAAACATGCTTAATCTCAGTCAAGTACACCAGTGATTCAGGGACAAGCGGTCTAAGGCCCCGTTTACACTAGTGCGTTTTCGTTTTAAAACGCATAAGTTTTGCTACGGTTACGCCATCCGTCCATACTACGCCGGCGTTTTCGAGGTGCGAAAACGGAGCGTTTTAGAAACGCTGGAGAGGCCATTTCCATTCTAAAACGCCGCCGCAGCGTCTCAGTGTGGACGGATATCTTTGAAAACAGAGGCGTGGCTGCTGAGATCCGCTACGTGATTGGGGCCTTGGGTCATTGCGTATCCTTTCCTTATTCGTTAAGCGCACGTGGCTCTAACGTCACCGGCAGACGGCAGACCAGCCTTCTCTGTAAACACTGTATTTTCGATAGCCATGGATGTTTTATATTCATTTGTTACTTTAAGTAACAACTCAACCTCGTTGTCTGTCCTCAAAAAGACCTCTCTTGCTTTCTTTACCATCGCGTTCATCGATCAACCAGCGTTTGTTGGCTAACAATAACCAAATGCCGAGCGAGACACGTGCTTCCTGTTTATACTTGAACGCGCATGCTCAAGAGTGCGCGAATGGTGCGCGAATGGTCACGTGATATACGTTTCTGGTGGATTAGTGAATACGGAGATCTGTTAAGACGCTGGGTGAAACGTTAGTGTGGACGCGGATCGTTTTCATGCTAAAACGCCGTTTTAAAACTAAAACGCACTAGTGTAAACGGGGCCTAAAAAAGCACACTCGCAGGCAAGTTCGGGAAAGAATCAGCCAAACACCTTTTGGTCCATCAAGCGAAAATTGTCGTCGGGTGTTAAGGCACCTCTAACCGACAAAATATAATATGTTTAAATAGTGCATGCTGCATTTCTCTCTCATAAACAATAATACATAGCTATACATATAAAATATTGTTATATTTCATTTAATAATTGCAAGAAATATGCAATAAGAAACTAAGTTTACAATAATGCAGATATTTATTTTGTAAAAAATATTTATTTTGAAACCATTTCAAGTTGAACAAATGCACACTTCAGCATTATTACTAATCTGTGTGTGCAATTTTCTTAAAAACCCATTAAGTTGACTTACAATACCATTTATAATCGAAATCGCATATCGCAATATTGCCCTCAATAATCGCAATATGACAGTTTTCCCAAATCGTGCAGCCCTACACTATACCTACACACAGTTCTGTCCAAACATCTTCCAGAAGTTGATTCTGCATGATAGGACCCTGTAAAGTAGCCAGAGAGTCTGTCTATTCTGGTCAAATACTAATATGCTTAATTCTCTTGGTAGATGATGAAGAGTACAAGCAACAAGCTGCGGTTCCCTTAGAGTCCGAGACACACGGAGGGGAAGATGTGGCTATCTATGCCAAAGGCCCAATGGCGCACCTCTTTCATGGAGTCAAAGAGCAGAACTATGTGGCCCATGCTATGGCCTATGCAGCATGCCTGGAGCCGTACACTAACTGCCCACTGGATCTGTACAATTCCGCAGGCTGGAAAAACACTCTTTCATGGACTCTTATCACTCTAACCGGCGTGTTTTGTCTTGTTTTGAGATGACAGACTCCACTATATGAGTGAATGAGACTCATGTGGGCACTTTGGAGATACTATTTAGCCCGCATAGTTCATCCTGATGTTTTGCAGTGCATTTCTGTGTGTACATAAATGTAAAGTTCTTTTTTTCACCAATGTGTTTTACATTCAGATATTTTTGTATATATTGCGCAACTGAAGAATCTTTTACACTGTTATTACAAATTTCTCAAACACGTGAGGCCAATAAACTTCTACAAGGAAATATTAGTCTGTGTTATCGGTCTTTGTGATTAAAATTGCTGTCAGATACTGAAATTAGTGTAAAAGTTCAACAAGAATGATGAATACAGAGAACATCTTAATTACCTGTGATTTCAATACAATTACATGGGCTTGGTTGTGTGAAGGGAATCAGTGAAGCATTGCAGGTTACAGTGTTTAAAGGCATCAGACAAATGCATTAATGTGCAACATTAATGTTTATAAAATATTTGGTTTGGTAAATAAATGCTCGGTTTCTGAAAAATAGAATATTTCAGTAGACGTAGAAAAGTTCAGTCTAGTGAAGAAGCTCAATATAGAACAGTTCAGTTCACTAAAGAACAGTTCGGTTTGGCAAAGAACAATTCAGGGGCAGGGTGGGTCAGTTAGTCGGTCAGTCAGTCGACAGCGGCCTCTTGTAAATTTACGTGAGAACAGCAGGTGGTAATGGCACTTGCGAGAGAATTCTGAGATCTGAAAAAGTGTACACAACAGCCTCTGGTGGATTCACGAAATCAAAAACTGCAAAAAACTTTTCTCTTGGGACGCATTTGGCGCTCTCCAGAAATGTATTTCAAGAGTTCACATTTAGCTGATGATTGATTATAAAGCTTGTTTGGCATGCTGTCCCGGGAGAGAGCCCTGAGCTCATAAGATCCTTGAGCCTGGGGCTTGAAAATTTGTAATTTTTCAGCTGAAAACACCCATCAAATTATTTATTAGAGCTTTCTGAAGTTTGTGTATCATAGCTCTAAACAGCTTGTTTCTGTTTTTGTGTACTGTCCTTTTTATCGACTAGACTTACTGTTCCCATGTGTCTGTCAGTGAGCCTCAATCTCCGCCCTCGGCTGAGGTAAGGGAAGCAGATCTCACGTAATGTTTGTGAGAAATACGACAGTAAGAACTTTACCAATGATTGTTTGATGTGTTTGTTGTGGAGTTGCAACGATGAGTCACACACAATGTCATTACAAAGCACAGCGCGGACACACGCAGAAGCACTTTTCCGAGGGTCTCTTACTGTGAGCTCTGCTCAGTGCGAGTTCTCCCAGCTAAACTCATATTGCGAGGGCTTAAACGGAGCAGTGCTCGTAATATCGAGCGAAAAAAAAGAAAAAGACAGCTGTGAAACATAACCTGCTTTGTCTTTTTGTAGGAAACACAGTTTAAATATTTTTCGGGTAAGAGGTTTTTGAGTTATTTCCGTCTATCACTGAATGTGTCAGGAATATCGAAAACAAAACCAACTTAACCGCGCTCACACACACACACACACACAGCGCACGAAATTAGCTGACAAAAACTCAAAATAATCCAGCTTCCCGGATTATTTCTGTTAGCTATCTGGTGCTAACGCTGTCTTAACTGATATTCAACACACGCAAATCTGTTAACAGCTTAAAATATGTACTCCAGGGTGTCTCGAACCTTTAAGCTTTGACCACATTGTTTTTAAGTAAACATTTTTGCTCAAAATAAACATTTGTTCACATATACTTCTTTGTTGATCATTTAGCTTCAATGTATCTAGCTACTTTTTTAGAAGAGTAGATTTGACAGTAGTTCACCTGCTTTCCGTGATGATTAACTTGGAGATTATCAAGCCACAGTTTGAGAGTAGCTTCCCCACTGATAATCATATCATAACATATGGTCATGTATGATTAGTACGTGATGAACAGCTCATGTAGCAGAAGTGTGAGTGTTAACCTTTGGCCTGACAGAAGACTATAAACATCAGTGTGAGCTTCAAGCATGCAAATCTCCAGCTGCTCAATCATGGCCAAAACACAAGCCCTGCTGATCATTGGAATATTCGCTTTAGCAGGATTCGATGGATGTTTCTCCGTTGTTCCTGGTAAGTGTTATTTCATGGTTCGCAATTATCATTAAAGAAAAAAAGAGAATGAAACGATGTTTATTTTCTGGAATTCACCTGAAGAGGAGGAGAAGAACCCAAACTTTTGGTATGTAAAGGCTAAAGATTCTCTTCACACATCGCTCTCAATGACGCCCAACACACGCCGTGCCAAAAACCTCATCCTCTTCCTCGGAGATGGTGAGTTTGACAAAACGAGCTGTATTTTGTGTTTTGTTTTTAACACAGGAATTCAACCACCATCAAATTCTGCATGTCAAAATGTCAAATTTAATTTAGATTGATAACTAGGGTCAAATATTTTTATGTACAATTCACACTATTAATAAACCATTAATTTGAGACAAGACTTTTAGCTCAATAAACTACAAAATAGATGGAAAAATACGATTTGTGCTTATTTTCTTAATGAGTTTTGGGTGTGTTTGTGCATTAAACCAATCAGAGTCTCATCTCCCATTCCCTTTAAGAGTCAGTTGCGTTGCGCCATGGCACATTTGCTATTTACTTGGCAAACTTTGTAAGTATAAAAACTGAACGCTTCACTAGCGAGAAAACAGTTAAACAGAGCATCTGCAGTGCGAGGATAAAGAACGAACCTCCTCCATTCGGCCTCTTAACTTTCTCTTTACTCCTTTACATTGGTGGAGTAAGGCAGCTGTGGAAACTCACTCTACTGAGGACATTCATTAGCCCACAAATTTAATCTCCTTTGTTAAGCGCAAAGATTTGTTCAAAACTATTTCTAAGTTTAGCTCTAATCTCCAGCAAAAGAATAAATGAACAATAATAACGAAGTGTGCTCGACTGAGTTATATCCAATCACACGTCCTGCTCTTATGCCCTATATGGTGCTGCAGACGTCTCCAAAACCCCACAGGAGGACAAATCTACACTTGTGTTTATTAAACAAATACAAATATGCAGATACTAATTAATACTGCTTATAATAATAACATTATACTGGTGCAAACTGTCATGAATAAACTAAAAAAGCCCCCCGAGGTGAAAAAGGCATGGAGGCAGTGGTGTTTATATTGATGTAGAAAATAATCATGTTTGGAACATTTTAATCCTTTTATTGTTTTCATCTATAAAGATATTTGTGTATAGCTGTTCATACTGTGTGTGTTCAGCAGTGTGTATTATGTGTTAAAGGCACACAACTAATGCGCTCTATGCTAGACTTCAGACCTGCTTTCAACTGGTCAATTGCGCAGTCTATTTTAGTTAAATAAAAAATAGCAACGCACCAATGCACCTTAACACACCTCCTTTATAGACCAGCACACCCATAAGTCCACAAAGTGGCGCAAAATGGGAAAATTAGGGTTGTGTTGCTCTGAAAACAGCAACAAATCGAGCCAAACACGTCTTGTGCTTTATTGCGCCGGGTGTATGATAGAGCCCACTGTGTGTTTCTGAGTGTGCCTTACACAGCTGAGTGGGTTTGACAAACCACCTGTTGATACACTCTTCTCTCCATATGGACCAAACACTTTACTTAAACTCCATCTTAAATACCTCTTTTGAATAATACTGTTCTGTCTTATGTACCGCAGTACTTGTATTGTCTGTCTTAGGTTATTTGTATAGTTAAGTACTAATAGTATATGTATAGTTAGTAGTGTAGCAAGATTACCACAACAGCTTGTTAGTTATGTATAGGCAGGGCTTAATTCGTGCCAGAAACACGCCGGATAGCACTGTTTTGGTATATAATATGGCTTAAGTCCAGTGTCGTGTTCATATTTATGATTATGCTTATTTATGTTTAGATAAATGTTAAATTCGTGGTCCTGCAAGACACAACATTTCATTCCCCTTTATGTCCACACATAAGTCCTGTAATGATTATAAAGATTTAATAAGTCTATAAACACCCTTCAAGTAAAGTGTTACCATAATTATACTGTGGAAGTAGTTTCGATGCGCAGCTCCACAAGTTCTAAATCAAGCAAGGCGACAGTGGCGACAAATGATGAGAGAAGATAAGAAACCACATGTCAAACACTGTGAATGCTGATCAAAGTCCTAAAACGTGTACTGTATATTCTGTTATAAATGATTATTGACGCCACACAGCCTGCCTCTCTTTTGCCCAAAATCTCACAGGGTCACATGGTCCAAACCTGACACGTGCTGGACAGAGAAATAAAAGCACAACTGTAGATTAGATAATTTCTTACAGCTTTACAGTTTTTACATCACGTTTCCTTAGCGTTTGCATATAATCAGTTAGCGTATATTTCATCTGATCTAATCTTTTTATTATATGTTATAAAACACAAGGAGTGACACAGTGGCTCAGTGGTTAGGACTGTTGCCGGTTGGAGTGCCGGCTGGGTCAGTTGGTTCTCCCCGTGTTGGCGTGGGTTTCCTACGAGTGCTCTGGTTTTACCCACAGTCCAAATAAATCGGGTAAAGGGGAATTGAATGACCCAAATTAGCTGTAGTGTATGTGTGTATGAGTGAATGAGTGTGTATGGGTGTTTATGGGGTGTGTATGGGGTGTCCCAATTCTCTTTAGCTTGAAGGGGTAGGGCTAAAGGGAAGGGCTAGATACCCCTTCAGATGGAGATTTTCCAGGACCACACTCGAAACCAAGGGGTAAGAAATCTTCCCAGAATACACGCATGGCTGCACACGGACGTAAGGACATGCACAAATTAGTATTTTTTGCCATTATTACAAATATTTACAACAAACAAGCACGTTGTAATATATTCATAACCCCGCTCGTGTTTTACCACCATGCTTTTAAAAACAACGCTAAAATAAAAAACGCTAAATTTCGCTATCTATAATCCCTAATAATAACTCCTGTACAGCAGTCCAACAACATTCTGTCACTCAATGACACTCAAATACCCTGTCAGAAAAGTGTAGTGGCTGGGAATGAGCTTTTTACAGTGTCTGCTATAATGCTAGTGTTGTTTTTGTGTGTTTACATAGATGAATATGGCGACGGTGTAAATGTACAGTAGTTATGAGCTTATTGTCACATTATATCGTTAAGATAACATGATATACACCTTCAGTGATTTCCTGAAGATAAATTTCAAAATAACGCAACTGGAATAACTACAGCAGTTGTGATCATCGATCTCATAAGAAGCGAGAGATGGCGAGGACACATGAACGCTGACATCCAGCGTTCTCCAGCCTCCGGCGCCTAGACTGCATCTCTGCACAAGACGTTTGTGAACGTGAAGCTGCTTTGACACAATCTACATTTGTAAAACGCTATACAAATGAAGATGAATTAAATATAATGACATGTGCAGGTGCTGTAGTGGTGTCCCATTTGTTAGGGGTAATTTTTGAAGCCCTTCCCCTTCACACTCTGTTTCAAGGGCCAATGGGAAGGGGTACAAAAATAGAATTGGGATTGGGCCTTTAAATTTAAAGTGAAGTTTTATATTTATTTAAAAACTTTGAACAACTTTTTGTGTCCTGATTGCAGATTAACAATTCAAAGCTTCTATTTTGTATTAGTATCTTGTATTTTTCAAGATTTTATTTCTTTTTTGCAACTTTAATTGCAACTTTATCACAATCAATGTTGGGGAAGTTACTTCAAAACAGTAATTAATTACTAATCACCTCATTACAGTTGTATTTAAATTACTTTGGATGGATGAATGTCTTCAGTGGAGTGCAGACAACACTGTTTCTCTATCCATGAAAGAGAGAAAGAGAAAGAGGTCGAATGGAGGAGACGCTGGATCCTCGCGCTGCAGATGCTCTGTTTAACTGTTCTCGCTAGTGAAGCGTTCAGTTTTTACACTTACAAAGTCCGCCATGTCCGCCCAAAGTCTTAATTCTTTCAAATTTGAGTTGAAAACAGGACATTTTAGTTTAGCGCTGATTGCGAATTTATTCAAGTGTGTCGGTCTGTGAGCTGCAAGACAGGGGTGTAACTTGTAGTAAGTTAGAGAGGGGTAACTTGCAGTTATTGAGATCCCATTGAACCATGCGAGATATAGTGACCAGAGAACATTTTCACTAAATGTTTTTATGAGTTTTATCCAAATTTATCCACAAACTATTCACTTGATATATTGTTATAGTCATTCATTTAGCAACTCCACCATGCAATTTTATCCATTTTGTGACCGTTAACCTACTCGGCATCGCCCTCTGTGGTTGCAAATAACAGAACAATGGTGAGAGCATCAAGTATGAAAGCCTCTGTAACTCTAAAATAATAATTGATGGTTGGGTTTAGGTTTGGGGTAGGTGTAGACGTTAATAACTGT
>CAIGQQ010030396.1:25873-37413 GCA_903798035.1 Danio albolineatus | reverse complement strand
TTATTGAAGCGCCTCGGCAAACGGTGTGTTTTTTTTTGTTTTTTTTTTGAACATTTAAATATATTTTAATGCTACTTGAACATATTATCTTATATGCATTATTGTAATTTTTTAATTAGTTGACAAGAAAAGTTAACAACATTTACACATGGAGGTTAATTTTTAAAATATGAAATTATATATAGTATGTATATAGACTTATTAGCCCCCTTATTGTTTTATTAAATTTTTTTTAAATGACTATTTCCCAAATTATCAAAAAATTGTTTTAAACAGAGCAAGGAAATTTTCACAGTATGTCTGATAATATTTTTTCTTCTGGAGCATTATTTTTTTAAAATATGAAATTATATATAGTATGTGTATAGACTTATTAGCCCCCTTAATTTTTTTTTTTATTTTTTATTACTATTTCCCAAATTATCAAAAAATTGATTTAAACAGAGCAAGGAAATTTTCACAGTATGTCTGATAATATTTTTTCTTTTGGAGAAAGTCTCATTTGTTTTATTTCGGCTAGAATGAAATAGTTTTTATTAAAAAATAAATAAAAAAAAAAACATTTTTATGGTCGATATTGTTAGCCCCTGCTATGTTTTTTTTAACAGTCTACCGAACAAAACAATCGTTATACATAGATAACGATATATATATAGAAATGTCTTGAAAAATATCTAGTCAAATATTATTCACTGTCATCATGACAAAGATAAAATAAATCAGTGAATAGAGATGAGTTATTAAACTATTATGTTTAGAAATGTGTTGAAGAAATCTCTCCGTTAAACAGAAATTGGGGAAAAAAATAAACAGGGGAGCTAATAATTCTGACTTCAACTATATATATATACACACAAAATCCATTTAATCATAATTCATATTTAATGCTACTTCAACATAGTATCTTATACACTATTAATACTCTTATACACTGTTACATAAAAAAATGTAACTAAATTTAGCTAAAGAAATACTGAAATTACTGAACTAAATCTTAAAAAGTTAAAAATGATTTTAGCAATTAAGCTACACATGAGAACTTAAAACTACAACTGCAAAAACAACAGCCAATATATATAGAATAAACCTGAAACAATAATAATGATGAGTATATATATATATTTCAGGTTTATTCTTTTATCTTTACAATTTTAGTTTCAATGTGTGTGAGCCTGCAGATAACCACACTAGTGGATGCCACTCTCTCATTGGCATTTTCACGACATTTTTATGCATTTTTTTTCATAACATACTGTATTTAAGCCAAACATTTAATTATAATTCAGTTTTAAAGCCACTTTAACATCATATCTTATGTTTATTACTGATAAATACTTTAAATTCGCTTTTAGTTTGTGATCAATATTTATTAGTTGACACATGACTGTTAATTATTTAAAGCATAATATGTATAGTTTATCTCAGCATCATTATTCTTTCAGGTTTATTCATACACTATTATATTATTTACTAATATTTTGAAGTGTATTTCTGTCTATATTTAAACAAGGAATCTGCTTTAGGCATAAATAATCGTGAGTGATTTCATGTTGCCTGAAACTGTTCCCGTCTTTCCTCCTCCATTATTAATGTCAGAAGTGTGTGCTTTTCTCAGATTTGCTGTTTTTCAGCCAGGCGACGTGTTCCTCATGTAAATACGGAGCATTACATGCATCAGACGGTTATGTGTTTCTCTTTCTGAATGTCAGATATGCATGGAATTGAGAAGCTCAAACACTGTGGAGAATGCAGATTCATCTCGCTCCCGAGTGATCAGCCTTCATTACTGATGCACATTTCACTTTCTTTAGCTTAATGAACGAGTCGCACTTTACAAAACATGCAATAAAACACTTAAACACACGCATGGCGGGTTTTTATTCTGGTGAGATGAGGAACACCTTCATTAACATGCATAAGCTGGTATAGGTTGAGAAAGAGCGATGCGTTTGTTACAGTATTTATTTATCTCCATTGTTAGCGTTCATAATGGATTAGCACATATTGGAATTTGCATTAGAAAATTTACTGCTCTCATTAATTAATATCACTTTACTGTGAATCATTTATTTATTGCATCCTTCATTCATTCAATTTCATTTGACTTAGTCCCACAGCGGAATGAATCGCCAACTATTCCATCATATGTTTTACGCAGCGGCCAATTTAGTTCATTTAATTCCCCTATAGCACATGTGTTTGGACTGTGGGGGAAACTGGAGCACCAGGAGGAAACCCACACCAACATGCAAGCACACAGAAATGCTAATAGTGCTAACCACTGAGCCACTCTGTTGCCTTTTATTGCATTATTTGTAATCTGTTCTTTTCCAGCTGTGTGGAGTAATATTAAGAAATATAACATTTGGTTTTAATAAAATATTAGTAAATGTTGATGTATATGTTGAATAATATCAATTAAAAAAAATAACTTATGTAATTAACTACATGACAACTACTTGTTTTAAAGCTTTATTAATCCCCTTGGATCAATTCATTCAGTCATGGTGGTGCTTCACATAGCAAGAATAACGCACTTAACACAATAAACACTAACACTTAACAAACAGACCAAAACATAAAATAAAATAAAAGAAAAGAAAATGAACTGAAAGAAAAGAAAAGAAAAGAAAAGAAAAGAAAAGAAAAGAAACGAAACGAAATGAAATGAATAAATAAATAGATAATTGTTGTTGCTGTTGTTGTTAATAATAGTAATAATAAAATAATAATAATAATAATGATAATAATAATAATAATAATAATTTATAGGAATTAATAAATATAATAGTTAAAATAAATAAATAAATAAATAATTGTTGTTGCTGTTGTTGTTGTTAATAATAATAATAATAATAATAATAATAATAATAATAATCATAATAATAATTTATAGGAATTAATACAAATAATAGTTACAATAAATAAACAAACAAACAAACAAATAAATTAAATAAATATGTACATAAATAAATAAATAAATAAATAAATAAATAAATAAATAAATAAATAAATAAATAAATAAATAAATAATCCATTGATCAACTACATTTTATATGCAACCGAATATTACTAACATGTTACTCGTGAAGTTGACTAATATAATCAAAGGTTACCTTAGTGAGAAAAAAAAGTGAACAAATAAAACTTTTTTAACAACATTTTAGTAAATCACTGTTGATTAAATCTGTTAGTCATTATTTCAATAAATCATTATTTAAATTAAATTATAGGTTTGCCTGGAATAAAAGCTGTTAAAAGTAATTAATTAAATTTTATTTATTTTTTTATTTATTTATTTATTTATTTATTTATTTATTTATTTATTTAATGTATTGATTTATTCATTCATTCATTCATTTAATTCATTTTTTTACATATTTAATTTTGCTTATTTATTTTTTTGTTTATTTTATTTTTTTATTTAATTTAATTTTTTTATTTATTTATTTTATTTATATTAAGGTCAATATTATTAGCCCCCATAATAAATAATTTAGTTAAGAAATGTAATTATTTAATTAAGACATGCACTTTAAGCTGAATACTATTATCATGCAAAATAACTATTACATGATTATGTCCTGTCATCATGACAGAGATTAAATGAATTGGCTTTTAGAAATGACTTATTTAAAGTATTATTAAAAAGAAATGTTGCCACAGGCTTCAAAACTTCATTCATTATTTCGACATACTCCCTTTATTGATCAGTGGTCACCACAGCAGATTGAACCGCCAACTTATCCAGCATATGTTTTACACAGCGGCTGTCCTTCCAGCTGCAATCCAGTACTGGGAAACACCCATACACGCTCATTAACACACACGCACTCATACACTACGGTCAATTTAGTTCATCAATTCCCCTATAGCGCATGTGTTTGGACTGTGGGGTAAACCGGAGCACCCGGAGGAAACCCACACCAACACGGGGAGAACATGCAAACTCCACACAGATATGTCAACTGACCCGGCTGGCACTGAAACCAGCGACTTTCTTACTGTGAGGTGACAGTGCTAACCACTGAGCCACCGTGTCGCCCTGCTTCAAAACTGTAAGCTTGAAATGCTCACACACTCGCAGGCCTCAGAAACACATGCAGATGATGAACATTCCCTCTGTTGTGGTTAAGCTCTGCAGTGACTCCACATATCTCATGCGTTTTCAACATGGGACGTCCTGCGCTGTGAGGATTGCGGGTGTAAATATGTGGTGCAGGTCTACTCTGTCTCCATCAGAGCTTTCAGGAAAACACACTTCTCCATTTGCTGGATCTGCTATTAATATTACAGCAAACACACACACACAACAGGCCATCAGAGCCGCACTGAGCCGCAGCGCTCCATAAATCACTCAGGGTCTGTCTGTGTGTGTGTGTTTAGAGATGTGAACTCCAAAACAATATCAGTTCTGAGTTTGCCTCACACAGGTGAGTGGGCTTGACAAACCACCTGTAGAACACACACTCTTTCATCTCTCTGACTCGTAGGAGTTGTTTTGTGTTTAGAGGTGTGTGTGTGTGTGTTTGTATGTATTAAGAAATGTGTGTATATTCAGATGTGTGTGTGTGTGTGTATTCAGAGATGCGTGTGTGTATTCAGAGATGTTTGTGTGTATTCAGAGATGTGTGTATATATTCAGAGATATTTGTATGTTTGTGTGCAGAGATGTGTGTATATTCAGAGATGTGTGTGTGTATTCAGAGATGTGTGTATATATTCAGAGATGTTTGTATGTGTGTGTATGCAGACATGTGTGTATATTCAGAGATGTGTGTGTATATGTTCAGGGATGTGTGTATATATTCAGAGATGTTAATGTGTACGTGTGTGTGTGTGTGTGTATTCAGAGATGTATGTATATTCAGAGATGTGTGTGTGTGTATTCAGAGATGTGTGTATATATTCAGAGATTTGTTTGTATGTGTATTCAGAGATGTGTGTATATTCAGAGGTGTGTGTGTGTGTGTGTGTTCAGAGATGTGTGTATATATTCAGAGATTTGTTTGTGTGTTTGTGTATTCAGAGATGTGTGTATATTCAGAGGTGTGTGTGTGTTCAGAGATGTGTGTATATATTCAGAGATGTTTGTATGTGTGTATATTCAGAGATGTGTGTATATTCAGAGATGTCTGTGTGTATATTCAGAGATGTGTGTATATTCAGAGATTTGTGTGGGTGTTCAGAGATGTGTGTATATATATATATATATATATATATTCATAGATGTTTGTGTGTGTGTGCGCATGTTTGTGTGTGTATTCAGAGATGTGTGTATATTCAGATATGTGTGTGTTCAGAGATGTGTGTATATATTTGAAGATTTGTGTGTGTGTGTGTGTGTGTGTGTGTGTGCGTGTGTGTGTGTGTGTGTGTGTGTGTGTGTGTGTGTGTGTGTGTGTGTGTGTGTGTGTGTTTTCAGAGATGTGTGTATATTCAGAGATGTGTGTGTATATGTTCAGAGATGTGTGTATATATATTGAGATGTTTGTGTGTGTGTGTATTCAGAGATATGTGTGTGTATATATATTCAGAGATGCTTGAGTGTGTGTCTGTGTGTGTGTGTTTTCAGAGATGTGTGTATATTCAGAGATGAGTGTGTGTATTCAGAGATGTGTGTATATATTCAGAGATTTTTGTGTGTATGTATGTATTCAGAGATATGTGTGTATTCAGAGATGTGTGTCTCTGTATTCAGAAATGTATATATTCAGAGCTGTGTGTGTGTATTCAGAGATATGTGTGTTCAGAGATGTGTGTATATATATATTCAGAGTTGTGTTTCTGTATATTCAGAAATGTATGTATATATTCAGAGCAGTGTGTGTGGATATATATTCAGAGATGTGTGTATATATATATTCACTTTCAGAGATGTGTGCATATATTCACAGATGTGTGTATATACAGTAGTCAGAGGTGTGTGCAGGGGCGCCGCTAAGGGGGGGGAAAGTTAGGACGATTCTAAGGGCCCATGCACTCTAGGGGCCCACAGAGATCTGCTTTATAATTAATAACAGTACTATAATGTAATAAAAATTATGAATGTATCTCTAAATTACAAGTAAAACAATTTATTAGAAATAAACAAATTTAAATACGGCTTGTATCTTCCCCTCGTGTCCGTCAGTAGCGGGAAGAGAGTTGAGCGCGATCATCAGGTAAACTGTCAAAGCAGCGATGACCTCGAGTTTAACATCAGCTGCGTCCCAAATCACATACGTATGCACTATTCTACGCCATTTTTTAGAATGAATAGTGTAAGTAGTGCGTTCACACTGAAAACTCTAACAATAATGCACTTTATTTACCCTGATGATGCACTCAGCCAGTAAACAGAAGTGTGTAATGATGGACACGTCACACACTCAACTTTGAGCATGTAACGGAAGGTGCGGAGCTATCACGCGCACATGTTGGAGAACTTTATTTATTTTGGATTGTGAGAGCAGTATTCTCCTGTGAGAGTGATTATAGCGCCTCCCAATGGTGAATGCGGTTATACTCATGCCAGATAGGCTATTATTTGGTATTTTGATCATTTATTTCATTAGCTGCATCCCAAATGACACACTATACACTAAATCAATAAGACATAAAATTATATTACAATGAGACCCATAAATAAGAAATGTTCTTTTGTTTAAACTGACTATTACTTAAATGGCAAAACCCTGGCCTTCTTGCCGGAAAATAAAAATAAAAAATTACAAATTTTTATTAACAGAGTGCAAAATGCAGCACACTGCAAACCAAATAAACACAACATAAATACATTTGAAACAGTCTGTTTCCAAGTGCCAAACGCCTGGCCCAATCAAAGTGTGTTGCACATTGTATAAGACACTATTGCAGTTCAGTCATTTAAATAGTTACACACTGGTGTTTTGTGTGTTTAGAAATGTACAATTGTCAGTGAATATTTGATTACTGTTGTTTTTTTTTTTGTACTACATTTACATTTGAACAATAAATCATCTGCTAGCTGCAGTCATGGCTGTTCTCTTACTAAATACTGATAAGTAGTGGAAAAATCAATAATAAACTGCATAGGTCAGTATAACTACATTGCAGACAAAGAGTTTGGATAGCTAGCTTGGTAGTAGGGGGCCCATCCTCATATTTTTTCATGGGGCCCAAAATTGCTAGCGGAGCCCCTGGGTGTGTGTG
The DNA here is from genome assembly GCA_903798035.1 of Danio albolineatus. Classification (NCBI taxonomy): domain Eukaryota; kingdom Metazoa; phylum Chordata; class Actinopteri; order Cypriniformes; family Danionidae; genus Danio; species Danio albolineatus. The sequence goes on along the minus strand of CAIGQQ010030396.1, from coordinate 30,240 downwards.
TGTGTGTGTTCAGGATGGTTAACCTGCTGCTGGGTGTGGCTGTTTTGTTAGTTAAATAGCCGCTGGAACGAGATGAACTGCTGAATATGATTCGCTGCAGAGCTGCGTGTGAGTAATTATTCATTGATATCGACTCTGGAAAGAATAATGTGCTCCTGTTGGATGTTTAATGTCAGGAGTTTGATATGATGTTTCAAAAGCTTAAACAGATTTTCTATCCTTTACTTTGCTTCAATGTACATGTGCAGTAGAGTATGCTCCTCTAGTCCACCAGTGTTGTTCAGGGTTTACTATACTCAACTGCATGAGTTGTATAGATGTTATGAGAATCACTTCGGGCTCAGCAACTGTTTTTGTTTGAAAACTTTTGTTAAGGTCAATATTGTTAGCCTAATTACCCTAACTTGCCTAATTAACCTATTTAAAGCTGCAGTAGGTGATTGTCTGGTGTGTTGTGCTGGTTGAAAGTCTAACTGGCAAATGACATGATCTAGGTTGTCTGCTGTCATCTTTAAGGTGCGCATTCGTGATTTCAGGAGGCGTGGTTTTGGACGGCAGGAGAGGGACTGTGTTTTCAAAGCTATTATGCTAAGGGTTAGCATTTTGGCAGCTCAATTACAGTACTGCACCTTTAAGCCTTTAAATGTCACTTTAAGCTGAATACTTTTTGCAATTTTACAATTATTTTGACTATATAGATAATATACAGGGGGGCTAAAAATTGAGGAGGGCTAATAATTCTGACTACTATTAACTATTATTTTGGATTCAATTAATTACCATTAATATTTTCATAACACTTGTCTCTAGGCATGTAATATCTCTATCGTTATTTCTCTTGGGCGCAATATATGGTTTCAACATCGATATCGCAATGTAGTCAAATGTGTAAACATTAGGCTGCGGTTCACGCTTCTGCCTTTGGATGTCTCTGGGAGAAAGCAGCCGCATGAATGCCAAAGCTTTAAATAAAAGTGAAACCATCGACAAAAGCCCGACCACTTCTATATTTATAAACACAAGCACAGCCATTCAGAGCTCATTTCTGGGTTCGTGATTAGAACACGCTGACATGAGATGTCAACACTAGCCAATCAGAACATTCAGACACATTCACATCCGAGCTGTTTATGAAAATAAAAGCCTTTGAATATTTTTCCAGACACATTTAGCTGCTAGATGTCAGTCAGAGAACGTTTCTATGTTTCTATTTGATGCCAACTGTGTAAATAATTATCGCTAAAATGCTTAAGATAAACCTCTGTTTGTTTACCTTCAAGCTCTGCTTTAGTTGCTTGTGTGCACGTAAAGCAGCCGGTGAGCGCAAGCACACACACATAATATGAACGTCTCGACATATGAAAGTGTTCCTCCACTTGTTTTCATCGAAGTTGTTCTCAATACTTATCCACAGAATTTGTAATGTTGTCAGATGTGTAAACATTTCGCTGTGGTTCTTGCTTCTGCCTGTGGATGTCTCTGGGAGAAAGCAGCTGCATGAATGCTAAAGCTTTAAATAAAAGTGAAGCCATCAAAAAAAGCCCGACCCCTTCTGTGTTTACAAACATAAGCACAGCCATTTAGAGCTAATTTCTGGGTAATAATGTCAGAATTTACCGGTATTTTAGAATAGATGTGTGAACGGTCTTTACCGGAAAAATTCCAGAACATCCTCACCTGTGTGAACAGCGCTGTTTTGAGTTTACCAGCAAAGTCGTTCCAGTAATTTTCCGGATATTTACTGGTATCGCTGTGTGAAAGGGGCTATAATCAAGTCGTCTGGTTAAATTGTGTTCATATATATGAAAATGTACCCCTATATACATTTCTGGTGACCATTAAATACGTCCCAGGAGCTACGTTTTCTTTTCAAGAAACCACGAGAGATTGCGGTGTATGCTTTTTGAGATCTTAAATTTATCTCGCGAGTGCCATTCGTGCCTGCTGTTCTCTCATAAATCCACTAGAGGCCGCTGTCGACATTAAATGACTAACTGACCGATCAATTGACCGACTCTCCCCCTTCCCTAAACCCAACCAATAATATTGTAAAAAGCAAAGATTGACCCGACCACCCACTTGCCTAAACCCAGCCGACAAAATTTAAAAAGCAATTCAGAATAAGAAATCGTCTGATTTTTACCACGTTTTACCACATTCTCTATTTACTTTATTAAATCTTTTTGGCGTCTGTTTTTGTCCTAACCGCTTTCTGGAACTGTTCTTCGCCAGACTCAAACCCTGTCATTGTGGTCATCTCCTCTCTGCGTGTCAAGTTCACCGACGTACATGGTGAGCTAACTAGACAAACTGGTAACAGCTGAAAAGCCGTCCATACGGAGGTAAGCGGTCAGCTGGTAAGCACAAAAAGGAATGACTCCGGTTTGCGTGCCTCTGTTTAAAAGCCAATAAAAACCGAAAGCATATGGGTAGAGCAATAATTTTTTTTGCATATTAAATTAAAGACGTTATACTTTCAGATCAAGCCCAAAACAGTCTCCTGTTGCAATCATTTTTTAATGAGTTTACACAAATAGCCTAAAATGTTTACAACAACAACAACAACAAAAAAAAAAACACTTTAATACATTGCCGCCTTTGCAAATGTGTTTTATAAAGGTTGTTAGTGGTTGCTATGTATGTGACGTAATTACCTCATGTGCACTGTGAACCTATCAGGTTTGTCTCCCGTGGTGATGTCACTCAGCGCGCTGTTTGATATGCGTATTATGCATGCGCTTTTCTATGTATGTGTGTGCGCTCTTCTCGTCGCGGTTTCTCTTTATCCGTAACGGAACATCATAATTTCTTTCACACACAACACACACACATCCATATTTACACAAACAGGCACAACCACACACACACACACACACACACTGGCATGGAGTCATGACCGCACAACAAACAAACAAAAAAGTCTGATGTTTTGGAGTTATTACTCGTGTCAAACGACAAGGAATTCTCCGACTCATCATCTGCTCCAGATTCTGTTACCAGTAAAGACGACTTTTGTGAAGGATTAGATCCATTCCAAGACATGCTAGTATATTCTTTATAAATGCTTTGCTTTTGAGTATTATATGCTCATAAACAATGCTTTGCTTTGAGTGAATATAATCAAAATAAGCAGAATAATCCCGATAGTATGACGCACTATTTACTCTTGTCGTTTCACTTTTGTGCCTAAAACATCAAACTTTTAAACCTTTATACTTACATTTTTTGCTGTATTGCTGAATCGTGCTTATCATTTTACATACATTGATGTTGTTTTGAACACTGAAGCCCTCAGAACCCCTCATCTGTGGAAATTTGTAGAGAGATTTTTTTGTTGATCAATCAAATTGTTCTGTCTACACTGTTTATAAAAATAAGTGTATCTCACAAACGAATTAATGTAATTAAACCAAATCAGTTGCATATAGTTTCAAAGTGTTTTATGCATGTTTTTTTTTTTTTACATGGACAAGTTTGAGGTTGACATTTGTGATATTTCTGTATATAGTAAAAACTAACTATTTTTTTGTGGTTTATTGCACTTTTCAGCTATTTAACTCGTAAAGAGGGATTTATGACATACGTGAACTTAAAGTTGGGGATGTAAGGATTTTATTGATATATGGCATTTAAAAATACTCAAAAAAATGACAGCACAACATGTAAAAATACTAAGATATAGTCTTGCGGAATTGTTCTATGGCAGGTCTTAAAGGGTTAAAAAATGAAATCCAGTCATACGTACTTCAGGCTACATACTTCACGATCTCCAGAAATGTATATAAGGCAACAGTTTCAGAATGAGCCTATGTTGGGTTTATAGGTGGGGCGGGATTCGTTGGTAAGTGCTTTGGTGAGGACAAAGTTGGCGTGATTAGGCTGTAGTTAAAGCGTAATTAAAAGTGTTTAAACAGAGGCAGTGCGGTCCCGCAGGAGGCGGAGAGGACCTCAGGGGGAACAGCCAGATAGTGATTAAATGAAGAAGTCTGTGGGTTATCCAATCCGCCGCCGAACAAAGCTCCTCTTCTTCTCTCTGCTCCGCTCTGACAGCAAAATATATGTAATGACTGTGTTTTTTTAACCCACTTTAGTTCCCCGCGACTCTCTTCAAAAGACTGACATGAGTGCGCGAGGAGATTTCTGTCATTTATCAGAGAGAGAGAGAGAGAAAGAGAGAGAGAGAGAAAGGGCTGCCATTTTCTCTCTGTTCCATTAACAAATTACCTCCCCTCCCTTCACTGCGATTAGATGTACATCCCCAAAATTAATTCGCCTCTTAGTAAGAAAACAATTAAGTAGACTCTATTGTGAAGCTCTGAATGTGTGTGTGTGTGTGTGTGTGTGTGTGTGTGTGTGTGTGTGTGTGT
>CAIGQQ010030396.1:0-10873 GCA_903798035.1 Danio albolineatus | reverse complement strand
AATAATAATAATAATAATAATAATTATTATTATTATTATTATTATTATTATTATATTTTATTATTATTAATATTGTTATTATAACACGGATATAGATATGCTTACAAATATGAATATGAATAATAACATCCATATTAATATATCTATAATATGAATAATAATAAATGTATTATTATTATTATTATTATTATTATTATATTATTATTATTATTATTATTATTATTATTATTATTATTTATTTGTTTGTTTGTTTGTTTGTTTATTTTTTTGTTTTTATTATTAATTATATAATATTAATAATAACAATAATAGTAATAATAATAATAATAATAATAATAATAATTATTATTATTATTATTAGTAGTAGTAGTAGTAGTAGTAGTAGTAGTAGCAGTAGTAGGAGTAGTAGTATATTTTAATTAATACTCATAATAAGCACACAGTGTATACATATTCATAAATGTCAAAGTAATGTCTTAAAGAATTAAAATAAATGTTTGTTCTACAAAAAATAAATAAACTTTAAATATAAAAACATGAATTCAATATAAATCCCGGGTCAATGCAGGCAATCCAGAAGTGATTCCAGGGCATGTCTGGTTTCCCAGTGAATCCGTCATGATGTAACATCGGCTGTGGGGTATTGATTTTCTAACACATTCGCAGGCTTTGTTTTCTCTGCCTCTTCTGATATTGATGGCCAACAGGCGGTGTCTGTATTTCAAAGGGCCACGTGAGAATATGCGGAGTAAAAACAAACACTTTCGCCCGGTTTTATTTACTAGCGGTCAGAGAGAAACACAGGCGCCGGTGTCCAATTTGGGGAAAACCTCCAGGTGAAAGTACTGTAAGTCAGTCTTCATGATTACTCGGCACTCTTTTCTTTTCTTTTTTTTACGAGGCCTAGAAAAGCGTTTTGCAGTTACTTTGATCACGTTTACATTGAGTATGTTTACATGGCACCAGTAATCAGATTTTAATGCGATTAAGACAATAATGGGCGATAAAGAGTCGACCATGTAAACAGCGATTTTTGATTTATTTAATCTGATTAAAGTCATAAGCTGCGTCCCAAATGACACACTATACACTATGCACTTATGCACTATGTACTTATGCACTTACACACTCAACAGCATAGTATATGTATGTAGTGCTGTCCCAAATGGAACACTAATGGCTTTTTTACTAAGCGGAAGTTCAAACCGTTTCCCCGATGACATTTGACGGTCGCCAAATTACAGAAATAAATGACCAAAATTCCTAATAACACCTGGCATGAGTATAACCGCATTCACCATCGGGAGGCGCTATAATCACTCTCGAAGGAGAAATTTGCTTTCACAGTCCAAAATAAATAAAGTTATCCAACATGTGCGCACGAAAGCTCCGCCCCTTCCGTTACGTAAGCAAAGCTACGGTCGTTGAGTGCGTGAAGTGTTCATCATTACACACTTCATATTACCGGTGGAATGAGTGCATCATCCAGGTAATTAAAGTGCACTTATTATTTTTACAGTTTTCAGTGTGAACGCACTTATTACACTATTTATACTACAAAATGGCGTAGAAAAGTGCACAAGTATGCCATTTGGGACGCAGCTATACACTCAAAAAAATAACTCATTGGATGAACTCAATTTAATTGAAGGCAGGATTTCCATCCAATTAATTTGTTTAGCGCCAACTAAAAAAAATATTTACACAATTAAATTCAGTTGAGTTGATCCAACATGATTTTATTACTTAAAAGTTTAAATACATTTGCATTTTTATTTAACTTAAACTCAAAGGTCTGGTGATATTCAGTTGATTGAGACTGATCTCAGAACTCATTTTAGGACAGCTATTGCTCACTGAGCAAAGCTACAATCTGCATTTTTGCTAATTAAGCTGCCAACACCCCAAAGCGTGGGTGCTTCTGCAAAGCGGAAATCTCAAAACTCAAAGCACTACATGAAAATCTTCTAAATCTTTAAACTGAAGTGAAGATTAAACTCTAACAAGTCTTACTATTAACTTTAAACTCCTAAGATGACTTTTATTGTCAATGTGTCCCTCTCTTAATTCATTCCCATGCAATGCATGCTGGGGTCTACAAATCCCCTAACCAGGTAGTTGGACCATCACAATTCCTTCATGTTGTCCCAACACAAAACGTTTAAGTTAACTTAATGGTTTACAAATTTAAGTGGAGTAAACATAAAACAAATAAATTGGCCAAAGAAATTACAAGAATTATTTTGTTTCAGCTTATTTTAAATAAGTAGTTTGAACAAGCAGCAGTGATCATTATTTTGAGTGTAATCGAACTAAACAGAAATCGAATTAAGGCATGTGGATTCTGCTGATTTTAGCCTCATTATTGACGTGCAGTGGTGTAAAGTAACTAATGACTAGGGCCAGACAGAATCTGCAGACATTTTTTACTATTTCTGCGCAGAATTTTGTTAAAAATCTGCGGATTTATGCGGAATGGTTTTGGGAGTATCATGACTAAAACATTTATATATGAAATAAAAAGTAACACCTTTTTAACTTTTATTTAACGTTTACAATGTGAATCAATTAAATCCACTTTATTTGGTAAACAAAGCAAGTCTCTCGTATAAAGTATTTACTAAAAGACAGAAAATATTACTTTACAAACTGTATTGGAAATAAATAATATGAAAATTTTCGTATTAGTAAATTTTCCTACTGAAAATTAATTTAAAAACTGAATAAATATACATTTACACACATTTGCACCAGTAAATAAACAGAATCAACGATGGGCTAAAAATCTGCAGAAATCTGCGGAATTCTGCGCGCGCAGATTACGTGTGGCCCTACTAATTACAAATACGCTAATTACTGTAATTGAGTAGTTTTTCTCAGAAATTGTACTGTTCTTTCATAAGTAGTTTTAAAAATGTGGACTTTTACTCTCCCTTAAGTACATCTTTACTGCAGTATCGGTACTTTTACTCCACTACTTTCCTTTAACCTGCAGTCACTGCTTTATTTCTTTCTTGTCAATGGGGATTAGAAAGTTCAGATTTCTGTCCAATCAAATCGCACATAGAAGGTAAATCACATCATAATGAACTGCCTCAAGACATGGGCGCTTCATAATTGCAGCAAACTGTTTGAAAGCATTAAAAGTGTCCAAGAAGGTGTTTAAAATCTTTACGCACATTGACCCAGAGACTTTAGATGCATGTCACTGATGAGAAGATGACGGATGTTTACTGTATGATGACTGAAATGGCCTTAAACACCCAGCAGCCACAAAACGTCAACATGACTTCAGATTGATGTTGTATCCTAACGGGGACGCTGCATTTTGTTTAGAAATGAAAATCAGGTTGACGTCAGAACTCAACGACAGGCCGACGTCTATGTCCAACGTCCAACGAATGGAAAAAAAAAAAAAAAAGATTTGTTGATCTCGAAGAACAAGACTCAAAAGTCCGAGTCAGTAATGAAATGTTTGTAACGGTGGCGGTGCACAATTCAATAAAAGTCATTAATTTGTTTAACAAAAAAAATGAATTTTTAGAATTCCGAGGCGTACTAGGTAACCACTCGGCCACGTGACGCTCTTAAAAAAAAAACTTTTTCCCACAGGAGTGTTGATACGCACCAGCGCACCTCGGCAAAACAAAAAAATAATAACTGATAATAACTAATCAACAACAAAGATTAAAGTAAAGAACTGTTCGGGCGCCAGACAGGAATTAAACCTGTCAAAAACAATATATTAGATTATGCACAATTACCCCAAATAGCATTAGTAGCATAAGACAAAACCATCCGTTACACACACACAAAAATAAATAAATAAATCGTCAAACCAGTTTTCAATTTAACTCGCTTATATTTCGCAACAAAATTGTCAAACAACAAAACACAAAAAAGACTGAAAAGCCCAGTATTATTTCGTTTTACTTGCAAGAAAAAATAATATTCAAACACACCCCAAAACAAACAACCATGGAAAAGCGAAGCGAAGATCAAAATCAAAAAACAAACAAAAAAATTAAATTAGCGTCAACAAGAAAAACAAAATTACCTCCCCATTTATATTATTGGGAATAAAAAAAAAACAAAGAGGGGAAATCAAAATATATACTCACACAGGGAAATTGAGTGTGTTGTGCGAGTGACTGTGGAGTCCGTGGGAAATAGCAAAAAGGATTTCGGCTCTCACCACCTTCTTGGCCAGCGGAGGATAGAATGGTTTGATGTGAAGACTACTTTTGTGCGTCGCAGATTTGTAAGACTTTTACCAGCAGAGAAAACATCCAAATACCCAGGATCTTCTGGTAAACAACTGCAGAAGTTACACTGGTCGATGTTTGGAGATAAGAGTCGACACCCCTCCGTAACCGATCCAGCAAGATAACTGTTAGTGCAGATTAGTACAGTTTCAAAGAACACTTTGATCACTTTTGTGGATTGGTGAACTCCGCTATTCAGGTAAGTCGCATCTCTCTGGAACACTTGCTCCTCCTTCACTTCCTCTCAGGCCCCGTTTACACTAGTGCGTTTTCGTTTTAAAACACATAAGTTTTGCTACGGTTACGCCATCCGTCCACACTACTCCGGAGTTTTCGAGGTGCGAAAACAGAGCGTTTTGGAAACGCTGGAGAGGCTGTTTTCATTCTAAAACGCTGCTGCTCCGTCTCAGTGTGGATGGAGGGAAACGCATACTTTTGAAAACAGAGGCGTGGCTGCTGAGATTGGCTACGTGATTGGGGCTTTGGGTCATTGCGTATCCTTCCCTTATTCGTCAAGCGCACATGGCTATAACTTCACCGGCAGACAGCAGACCAGTCTTCACTGTAAACACTGTATTTTTGATAGCCATGGATGTTTTATATTCATTTGTTACTTTAAGTAACAACTCGACCTCGTCGTATATCCTCAAAAAGACCTCTCTTGCTTTCTTTGCCATCGCGTTCATCGTTCAACCAGCGTTTGTTGACTAACAATAACCAAATGCTGAGCGAGACACATGTTTCCTGTTTATACTTGAATGTGCATGCCCAGAGTGCGAGAATGGTCACGTGATATACGTTTCTGGTGGAGTAGTGAAGACGAAGATCTGTTGAGACGCTGGGTGAAAACGCTAGTGTGGACACGGATAATTTTCTTGCTAAAACGCCGTTTTAAACTAAAACGCACTAGTGTTAACGGGGCCTCAGACCGTCTTCTTCCTCCAGCGAACAACTAACCACAGAACACTTCCTCACTTCTTTCCCATTTCTTCCCCACGTCTCTCCCACGTCTTTACCACGTCTCTCTATCAGTCCATTTTTATAATTTTTCATAATTGTTAATTTCCATATATATACTCAGAAGGCGCGTGGTCTGTCTGTGGTTGTTAAACTTCGCATCGCCACATGTTCTTGAATGAAAGTGAAACTAAAACTGTTGTTAAAGTCAAAAAATAAAAAAATTAAATGCCCCAAAATTACGTGAAACTCAGGAGGAAACGTAAATAATGATGACGTTAATCAAATAATTTGTTATCACATGTAAAACGGGATCATGAAAAGAACGTTCAAAAAGTAACTCGCATAAACACCTTAATCAGATTATTGTATTAATCAGATTAAGCCAAATAATTTGATTACTGATGTTCATGTAAACGTATCACTGTCAGGTCTTCTTATTTCTGCCCAATTCTGATGTGTTGCCTCCATCTGATTTGTTTGCCTGTTCATTTACACATTCTTTTAATTGTGACCCATATCAGATTCATGTGTTTACACTTGCTATACAATTTACGACGTCGCGCAGAAATTGTCTTGCTTTTAGCTCTGCGAAATATGCGAAGTTTAAGAGGTGGAGGAGGACGGAAAGGCCGTCATCGCAGCTTGCGTCTATGGTTTACATACGGTGTCCTCCACTGACTCATCTCCCCACAGGGCCAGAAGGCAGGGCACTTCTGCCGTCGACCACTAAACACTTTCCTTCTCTATGTTTCCTCTGTTGTTGTTGTTTACCGCTTCGGCGTCTCCACACACGCTCTTCCTTCTACGTCATTAATCCGCGGAGAAGTACCACATTGTCGCAAGTTTAATGATATACTAAACAGAATGCCTCAATAAATCCCATCTGCCTGCTTACATGATAGTCGCATTGTCACATATCCCATTTATATCTGATTTATTTACACATATGAAGGAGGCCTGAAACTGATCTCTGAATATCCGAATGCAGGCGTTTATTTCATGTTTACGCGATAATACAACAGATCCCATCTGTGTCACATATGAGCAAACAATCAGAATTGGATCACGTTTAACTGGCAGTGTAAACGGGGTCTTTGTCTTGGTCGGCTGCGGCTGTGAATTCTGCCCATGTTAATTGTTGCGGGCAACTTTTCAGAGCGCTGAAGTTTGCCAGAGATCTGGAGACAGCAGAGAGAGACTTTTAATGAAGAGCTTTTATCGATCAGTGGCCAAAACAGCTGTTAATTACATGAGAGCAGGACTTTAATTTGCTGCTATGAAATACGCCATCATGAGTCAGTCTGAAACATTGGGAAACAAGGGGTTTTCTTATGGAAATGGGATGTTGAATTGAAATTAATTTGCTGATTTGAGAAAATTGGAGTCTTGTTGCTGACTGAGATTGTCGAGATTCATTTTTAAGGGTTCAGTTGCTCTCAGTCAGCTCTGCTGGAGGATTTTACATCATGGAGTTTTATTTTTATTTGCCCACAATCTTCATTCATTCATTTTCCTTTAGCTTGGTGTCTATTTCAGAGGTCGTCGCAGCAGAATGAACTGCCAACTATTTCAGCCTATTTTATAGATGACCTTCCAGCTGCAACCCAGTACTGGGAAACACCCATATACCCTCATTCACACACATACACTATGGACAATTTTAGTTGTATCCAACTTACCTATAGCGCATGTGTTTGGACTGTGGGGGAATCCGGAGCACCCGAAGGAAACCCACTCCAACACGGGGAGAACGTGCGAACTCCACACTTAAATGCCAACTGGCCCAGCTGGGACTTAAACCAGTGACCTCTTTGCTGCATAATGTTAAATTCACATTTTTGGATGGAAGCATAGCTATTGTTTGTCGTTTCCTCTTTTATTGATGACAATATAACAACACAGCACTTAAATCTATATTTGACTGTAGTTTCTAGCTAAAATGAACCTTAGGGGGCAGTATGACAACAACAACTTGTCCTTTTCACACTAATGATATTTAAATAGACATTCTAATGGTGAATAATGGATTATTTTTGAGTACACATCAAATAAACACCACTTAAATACTTAGCGCTGTCTATGATTTGTTAGTGAATACGTTTGTGTCACCCTGTTCATATGCACAATTTTTCTGCCGTGGTCAGTTTTCTCGTAGCTTAATTCGTACGGTTGTGTTTGTATTGCAATGTGCTTTTGTTTGAGTCTGGTGAAGTGTGCTTCAACAAAAGACATAGAAGCAGTGTAAAACTATAGGTAAATTTAAGGTAAATCTATGTGGTTGCAGAGCACTTTTCTCTTCTGCTTGTTTTTAAAACACTATTGTTTGTGTTTAGGGAGGGGTTTAGCTCAGTGGTTCGCTTGCTGATCTGTACGACAAGCTCATGTTTCATAGTTTCAATCTTTCATAAAAATGTTCAGTAGCTAACTTTGTATGTTGTTGTTTTTGTGTTGCAGAGCATTCGGGTTCGAGTTTGGTGAAGACTGCTTCCACAAAAAAGATGAAAGCAATGTAAAATCAAGGTAAAAATATGGGATTTTTTTTCTCTTATGTTTGTTTTTAAAGTACTATTATTTGTGTTTAGGGAAGGGTTTGGCTAAGTGGTTTGCTAGCTGATCTGGTCGACAAGCTCTGCCCTCTTGTGTAACATATTTCAGCTAAAATGTAGACAGCACCCTTTTGTGGATTTCTCATCTGAAACGTGCAATGAAATGTACCTGGAGCAATGTATGTTTCACAAAAATGTTTGGTAGCTCAGTTTGTGTTGCAGACTGTTCAGGTTCGAGTTCGGAAAAAAGTGATGTAAAATCAAGGTAAAAATATATAATATGTGGCTTCAGTGCACTCTTTTTCTAACATTTGTTTTTAAAACACTAATTTTTGTGTTTAGCGAAGGGTCAAGCTCAGTTGTTCGCTAGCTGATGTAAACAACAAGCTCTGCCTTCTTGTAGTCGTGTATAAGAGGGACGTGTATCTGAATCACACAAGGAAATATACCCAAAGTAACATATTTTAGATTTGCAAAACTGCAGACAGCGCCTTCTAGTGGATTTCACATCTGAAACGTACAATAGACTGGTTTCACACGGCCGCCATTTTAAACAGCGAAATCGAGGCTGCGGTGGGAAGATACCCGGAAGTATCACCTGAGTCACACAGGAATGTTGTGTACCTGGCTGTATATCTCATCAGCGAAGAGAAAGTAACACAAATTTATACTTTCACTGTCTTTCGAGTGACTCAAAGGCCCGTTCTGAATAAGTAGTGAAATTAAAAAGGAATATCAGATCTCATTTTCAGCTAAGTTTGACAATCTATTTTCTTTGTTTCATTTTCGCAAAACAGCCGCGCTATCCCGTTAGCTTGATCTGTTAGCAGCTGTGCAACAGGGGGCAGGTGCATCGCGTGATGATTGACACGTTATTGAGCCAATGACAGCAAAAAGTGTGCAGTAAGACAGCCATTACCAATACAAGAAAAAAAAACATACAGCCATTGGCTAAATTCTCCGTCAGTCAAACTAAATAGGAAGTAAGTGAGTGATCGGCACATTCGGCAGCAATCACAACATATGAGAGACAGCACATGCACAGCGTCTAAACATTCGACAGCTTTGTTTAGATTTTAGTAACTATAACTTTGACTTTTTATTTAGTTTGTGGTCTTATTTTATCTGTAACACTGTAAGCTATGACATTACTTTGCTTTTTACTACAAAGACGCCGTTTTCACGTGTAAGTACCATGGTAAACAACAGGTCTCCGGTAGAATAAACATAAACAAACGAATAATCATCCATAATCCGTACTATTGTGTCCGTGGACTAAATGTGTTCGATAGGATGTTTTCTGTGGACTCTTACCTTTTGAAATAAACTCTGATCTTCTGCAGTGAATGCAACAATGTGTTGTTTTTACTATGATATTTACTCCATATCTATTAAGCATTTTCTGCAAAACTTACACAAATTTAGCAAATACATCCTTTACAAGCCTCCTATTGAAAAGCAACTAGCTGCAATGGGTGCTTGAGGGTTGTAGCTTTAGACCAGGGGTCACCAACCCTGTTCCTGGAGAGCTACCTTCCTGCAGATTTCAGTTGCAACCCTGACCAAACACACCTGTCTGTCATTTTCAAGTGCTGCTTCAGGTCTTGTTAATTGGTTCAGGTGTGTTTGATCAGGGTTGGGTCTGAATTCTGCAGGAAGGTAGCTCTCCAGGAACAGGGTTGGTGACTCCTGCTTTAGACTGATGTATAGTTTTGTGCAGATTACTTCTTTCTTTGTGGTGTAATCTATTTATAAACACTGACATGTGGGAAAAATAGCGCCTCAGTGCGACCACGTTGGGGCGCTGGCTAAGGGGTTAAGGGAAATGGCTCTAGTTCGCTAATGTTTTCTTTCCCAAACACACATTTTAGATGCCATTCATCAAACTCAAGTTAATAAACTGCTTCTTTCACTATATTAGACTCGTCACCATACAAAATTTCGGTACTGAAAAGTAAAAAAAACTCTGTTTCCCTTTAACATTTAAGGCGCTGTTGATGGCGTTCTTAAACACCGCTGATTTGCTGTTGTGTTCACGTGCTCAGCAGAAATGACTGTGATTGGCCGTGAAGGTCATCAGTTCACCGCTCTTCACCGCTGTTTACAGAGTGCAAACACAGACGAGCGATCCGCTGAAGAATCCACTGATCTTCACAGCTTTAAAATGCTCCAATGTCCGTCTATCTGTGTTTGCAATCTGTGAAGAGCGGTCACGGCCAATTTACAGTCATTTCTGTTGAGCACTGGTGAACACTGGCAAATCAGCGCTGCTTATGAATGCGCTTAGCGGCGCGTAAATGTTAGCGGGAAATGGATGTTTTTAAAACTTCAGTACCAGGACAACACTATTACAGAAAACACAAGGGTGTGCTACAGGGGACTGCTTTGTTTTATCGTTCACCGGGTTATATAGGCTGAAGCAGGGAAGCATCCCCGCTGTCTTTCAAAAATATAGACTAAGCCATTTCCAGATAAATGCAATATAAATTAGGCTTATGAACGTGTCTAATAAGGCTCAGGTCCATCTTTTAATGCTGATTGAGGTTGTTGAGCTTCATTTTAAGGGTTCAAGTTCAGTTTTTTGTGTAGTAAAATTAAAGATAAATTGTTTTAAGTTTTTTTCTCTATGAGATTTCGACTAAACAATATCATACACTGTTTTGTTTTAATATTTTATAGCTTTTGCCTATCAAGTAAACACCTTGTTCTAAAATCATAGTGCTTTCTGTTTCTTGCCTGAATTGAAATCCTGGAGCTGAACTTGAGTTCCTTAGTATGTGTGTGTGTGTGCGTGTGTGTCTTGTTAGCTTGATGATGATGTAGATGAGGCTGATGAACGTGTCTAACGAGGCTCAGGTCTGGCTGAACAGACTGACCGCAGCAGGAGATCTTGTCCACATCTGGAGCCGCGCAGCTGTGATTTATGTGATCTGCTGTTTGCCTTTCATTTGCGATTGTCATTCGTGAGTCTTACAGCCAGCACAGCTTAGACTCAGTGTGGGGGAGTCTGTCTCACTCACAGACAGGGGGATAGACAGACAGATAGACAGATACTGTAGACAGACAGACAGACAGACAGACAGACAGACAGACAGACAGACA
>CAIGQQ010030395.1:25872-37410 GCA_903798035.1 Danio albolineatus | reverse complement strand
TTATTGAAGCGCCTCGGCAAACGGTGTGTTTTTTTTTGTTTTTTTTTGAACATTTAAATATATTTTAATGCTACTTGAACATATTATCTTATATGCATTATTGTAATTTTTTAATTAGTTGACAAGAAAAGTTAACAACATTTACACATGGAGGTTAATTTTTAAAATATGAAATTATATATAGTATGTATATAGACTTATTAGCCCCCTTATTGTTTTATTAAATTTTTTTTAAATGACTATTTCCCAAATTATCAAAAAATTGTTTTAAACAGAGCAAGGAAATTTTCACAGTATGTCTGATAATATTTTTTCTTCTGGAGCATTATTTTTTTAAAATATGAAATTATATATAGTATGTGTATAGACTTATTAGCCCCCTTAATTTTTTTTTTTATTTTTTATTACTATTTCCCAAATTATCAAAAAATTGATTTAAACAGAGCAAGGAAATTTTCACAGTATGTCTGATAATATTTTTTCTTTTGGAGAAAGTCTCATTTGTTTTATTTCGGCTAGAATGAAATAGTTTTTATTAAAAAATAAATAAAAAAAAAAACATTTTTATGGTCGATATTGTTAGCCCCTGCTATGTTTTTTTTAACAGTCTACCGAACAAAACAATCGTTATACATAGATAACGATATATATATAGAAATGTCTTGAAAAATATCTAGTCAAATATTATTCACTGTCATCATGACAAAGATAAAATAAATCAGTGAATAGAGATGAGTTATTAAACTATTATGTTTAGAAATGTGTTGAAGAAATCTCTCCGTTAAACAGAAATTGGGGAAAAAAATAAACAGGGGAGCTAATAATTCTGACTTCAACTATATATATATACACACAAAATCCATTTAATCATAATTCATATTTAATGCTACTTCAACATAGTATCTTATACACTATTAATACTCTTATACACTGTTACATAAAAAAATGTAACTAAATTTAGCTAAAGAAATACTGAAATTACTGAACTAAATCTTAAAAAGTTAAAAATGATTTTAGCAATTAAGCTACACATGAGAACTTAAAACTACAACTGCAAAAACAACAGCCAATATATATAGAATAAACCTGAAACAATAATAATGATGAGTATATATATATATTTCAGGTTTATTCTTTTATCTTTACAATTTTAGTTTCAATGTGTGTGAGCCTGCAGATAACCACACTAGTGGATGCCACTCTCTCATTGGCATTTTCACGACATTTTTATGCATTTTTTTTCATAACATACTGTATTTAAGCCAAACATTTAATTATAATTCAGTTTTAAAGCCACTTTAACATCATATCTTATGTTTATTACTGATAAATACTTTAAATTCGCTTTTAGTTTGTGATCAATATTTATTAGTTGACACATGACTGTTAATTATTTAAAGCATAATATGTATAGTTTATCTCAGCATCATTATTCTTTCAGGTTTATTCATACACTATTATATTATTTACTAATATTTTGAAGTGTATTTCTGTCTATATTTAAACAAGGAATCTGCTTTAGGCATAAATAATCGTGAGTGATTTCATGTTGCCTGAAACTGTTCCCGTCTTTCCTCCTCCATTATTAATGTCAGAAGTGTGTGCTTTTCTCAGATTTGCTGTTTTTCAGCCAGGCGACGTGTTCCTCATGTAAATACGGAGCATTACATGCATCAGACGGTTATGTGTTTCTCTTTCTGAATGTCAGATATGCATGGAATTGAGAAGCTCAAACACTGTGGAGAATGCAGATTCATCTCGCTCCCGAGTGATCAGCCTTCATTACTGATGCACATTTCACTTTCTTTAGCTTAATGAACGAGTCGCACTTTACAAAACATGCAATAAAACACTTAAACACACGCATGGCGGGTTTTTATTCTGGTGAGATGAGGAACACCTTCATTAACATGCATAAGCTGGTATAGGTTGAGAAAGAGCGATGCGTTTGTTACAGTATTTATTTATCTCCATTGTTAGCGTTCATAATGGATTAGCACATATTGGAATTTGCATTAGAAAATTTACTGCTCTCATTAATTAATATCACTTTACTGTGAATCATTTATTTATTGCATCCTTCATTCATTCAATTTCATTTGACTTAGTCCCACAGCGGAATGAATCGCCAACTATTCCATCATATGTTTTACGCAGCGGCCAATTTAGTTCATTTAATTCCCCTATAGCACATGTGTTTGGACTGTGGGGGAAACTGGAGCACCAGGAGGAAACCCACACCAACATGCAAGCACACAGAAATGCTAATAGTGCTAACCACTGAGCCACTCTGTTGCCTTTTATTGCATTATTTGTAATCTGTTCTTTTCCAGCTGTGTGGAGTAATATTAAGAAATATAACATTTGGTTTTAATAAAATATTAGTAAATGTTGATGTATATGTTGAATAATATCAATTAAAAAAAATAACTTATGTAATTAACTACATGACAACTACTTGTTTTAAAGCTTTATTAATCCCCTTGGATCAATTCATTCAGTCATGGTGGTGCTTCACATAGCAAGAATAACGCACTTAACACAATAAACACTAACACTTAACAAACAGACCAAAACATAAAATAAAATAAAAGAAAAGAAAATGAACTGAAAGAAAAGAAAAGAAAAGAAAAGAAAAGAAAAGAAAAGAAACGAAACGAAATGAAATGAATAAATAAATAGATAATTGTTGTTGCTGTTGTTGTTAATAATAGTAATAATAAAATAATAATAATAATAATGATAATAATAATAATAATAATAATTTATAGGAATTAATAAATATAATAGTTAAAATAAATAAATAAATAAATAATTGTTGTTGCTGTTGTTGTTGTTAATAATAATAATAATAATAATAATAATAATAATAATAATCATAATAATAATTTATAGGAATTAATACAAATAATAGTTACAATAAATAAACAAACAAACAAACAAATAAATTAAATAAATATGTACATAAATAAATAAATAAATAAATAAATAAATAAATAAATAAATAAATAAATAAATAAATAAATAAATAATCCATTGATCAACTACATTTTATATGCAACCGAATATTACTAACATGTTACTCGTGAAGTTGACTAATATAATCAAAGGTTACCTTAGTGAGAAAAAAAAGTGAACAAATAAAACTTTTTTAACAACATTTTAGTAAATCACTGTTGATTAAATCTGTTAGTCATTATTTCAATAAATCATTATTTAAATTAAATTATAGGTTTGCCTGGAATAAAAGCTGTTAAAAGTAATTAATTAAATTTTATTTATTTTTTTATTTATTTATTTATTTATTTATTTATTTATTTATTTATTTAATGTATTGATTTATTCATTCATTCATTCATTTAATTCATTTTTTTACATATTTAATTTTGCTTATTTATTTTTTTGTTTATTTTATTTTTTTATTTAATTTAATTTTTTTATTTATTTATTTTATTTATATTAAGGTCAATATTATTAGCCCCCATAATAAATAATTTAGTTAAGAAATGTAATTATTTAATTAAGACATGCACTTTAAGCTGAATACTATTATCATGCAAAATAACTATTACATGATTATGTCCTGTCATCATGACAGAGATTAAATGAATTGGCTTTTAGAAATGACTTATTTAAAGTATTATTAAAAAGAAATGTTGCCACAGGCTTCAAAACTTCATTCATTATTTCGACATACTCCCTTTATTGATCAGTGGTCACCACAGCAGATTGAACCGCCAACTTATCCAGCATATGTTTTACACAGCGGCTGTCCTTCCAGCTGCAATCCAGTACTGGGAAACACCCATACACGCTCATTAACACACACGCACTCATACACTACGGTCAATTTAGTTCATCAATTCCCCTATAGCGCATGTGTTTGGACTGTGGGGTAAACCGGAGCACCCGGAGGAAACCCACACCAACACGGGGAGAACATGCAAACTCCACACAGATATGTCAACTGACCCGGCTGGCACTGAAACCAGCGACTTTCTTACTGTGAGGTGACAGTGCTAACCACTGAGCCACCGTGTCGCCCTGCTTCAAAACTGTAAGCTTGAAATGCTCACACACTCGCAGGCCTCAGAAACACATGCAGATGATGAACATTCCCTCTGTTGTGGTTAAGCTCTGCAGTGACTCCACATATCTCATGCGTTTTCAACATGGGACGTCCTGCGCTGTGAGGATTGCGGGTGTAAATATGTGGTGCAGGTCTACTCTGTCTCCATCAGAGCTTTCAGGAAAACACACTTCTCCATTTGCTGGATCTGCTATTAATATTACAGCAAACACACACACACAACAGGCCATCAGAGCCGCACTGAGCCGCAGCGCTCCATAAATCACTCAGGGTCTGTCTGTGTGTGTGTGTTTAGAGATGTGAACTCCAAAACAATATCAGTTCTGAGTTTGCCTCACACAGGTGAGTGGGCTTGACAAACCACCTGTAGAACACACACTCTTTCATCTCTCTGACTCGTAGGAGTTGTTTTGTGTTTAGAGGTGTGTGTGTGTGTGTTTGTATGTATTAAGAAATGTGTGTATATTCAGATGTGTGTGTGTGTGTGTATTCAGAGATGCGTGTGTGTATTCAGAGATGTTTGTGTGTATTCAGAGATGTGTGTATATATTCAGAGATATTTGTATGTTTGTGTGCAGAGATGTGTGTATATTCAGAGATGTGTGTGTGTATTCAGAGATGTGTGTATATATTCAGAGATGTTTGTATGTGTGTGTATGCAGACATGTGTGTATATTCAGAGATGTGTGTGTATATGTTCAGGGATGTGTGTATATATTCAGAGATGTTAATGTGTACGTGTGTGTGTGTGTGTGTATTCAGAGATGTATGTATATTCAGAGATGTGTGTGTGTGTGTATTCAGAGATGTGTGTATATATTCAGAGATTTGTTTGTATGTGTATTCAGAGATGTGTGTATATTCAGAGGTGTGTGTGTGTGTGTGTGTTCAGAGATGTGTGTATATATTCAGAGATTTGTTTGTGTGTTTGTGTATTCAGAGATGTGTGTATATTCAGAGGTGTGTGTGTGTTCAGAGATGTGTGTATATATTCAGAGATGTTTGTATGTGTGTATATTCAGAGATGTGTGTATATTCAGAGATGTCTGTGTGTATATTCAGAGATGTGTGTATATTCAGAGATTTGTGTGGGTGTTCAGAGATGTGTGTATATATATATATATATATATATATTCATAGATGTTTGTGTGTGTGTGCGCATGTTTGTGTGTGTATTCAGAGATGTGTGTATATTCAGATATGTGTGTGTTCAGAGATGTGTGTATATATTTGAAGATTTGTGTGTGTGTGTGTGTGTGTGTGTGTGTGTGTGTGTGTGTGTGTGTGTGTGTGTGTGTGTGTGTGTGTGTGTGTGTGTGTGTGTGTGTTTTCAGAGATGTGTGTATATTCAGAGATGTGTGTGTATATGTTCAGAGATGTGTGTATATATATTGAGATGTTTGTGTGTGTGTGTATTCAGAGATATGTGTGTGTATATATATTCAGAGATGCTTGAGTGTGTGTCTGTGTGTGTGTGTTTTCAGAGATGTGTGTATATTCAGAGATGAGTGTGTGTATTCAGAGATGTGTGTATATATTCAGAGATTTTTGTGTGTATGTATGTATTCAGAGATATGTGTGTATTCAGAGATGTGTGTCTCTGTATTCAGAAATGTATATATTCAGAGCTGTGTGTGTGTATTCAGAGATATGTGTGTTCAGAGATGTGTGTATATATATATTCAGAGTTGTGTTTCTGTATATTCAGAAATGTATGTATATATTCAGAGCAGTGTGTGTGGATATATATTCAGAGATGTGTGTATATATATATTCACTTTCAGAGATGTGTGCATATATTCACAGATGTGTGTATATACAGTAGTCAGAGGTGTGTGCAGGGGCGCCGCTAAGGGGGGGAAAGTTAGGACGATTCTAAGGGCCCATGCACTCTAGGGGCCCACAGAGATCTGCTTTATAATTAATAACAGTACTATAATGTAATAAAAATTATGAATGTATCTCTAAATTACAAGTAAAACAATTTATTAGAAATAAACAAATTTAAATACGGCTTGTATCTTCCCCTCGTGTCCGTCAGTAGCGGGAAGAGAGTTGAGCGCGATCATCAGGTAAACTGTCAAAGCAGCGATGACCTCGAGTTTAACATCAGCTGCGTCCCAAATCACATACGTATGCACTATTCTACGCCATTTTTTAGAATGAATAGTGTAAGTAGTGCGTTCACACTGAAAACTCTAACAATAATGCACTTTATTTACCCTGATGATGCACTCAGCCAGTAAACAGAAGTGTGTAATGATGGACACGTCACACACTCAACTTTGAGCATGTAACGGAAGGTGCGGAGCTATCACGCGCACATGTTGGAGAACTTTATTTATTTTGGATTGTGAGAGCAGTATTCTCCTGTGAGAGTGATTATAGCGCCTCCCAATGGTGAATGCGGTTATACTCATGCCAGATAGGCTATTATTTGGTATTTTGATCATTTATTTCATTAGCTGCATCCCAAATGACACACTATACACTAAATCAATAAGACATAAAATTATATTACAATGAGACCCATAAATAAGAAATGTTCTTTTGTTTAAACTGACTATTACTTAAATGGCAAAACCCTGGCCTTCTTGCCGGAAAATAAAAATAAAAAATTACAAATTTTTATTAACAGAGTGCAAAATGCAGCACACTGCAAACCAAATAAACACAACATAAATACATTTGAAACAGTCTGTTTCCAAGTGCCAAACGCCTGGCCCAATCAAAGTGTGTTGCACATTGTATAAGACACTATTGCAGTTCAGTCATTTAAATAGTTACACACTGGTGTTTTGTGTGTTTAGAAATGTACAATTGTCAGTGAATATTTGATTACTGTTGTTTTTTTTTTTGTACTACATTTACATTTGAACAATAAATCATCTGCTAGCTGCAGTCATGGCTGTTCTCTTACTAAATACTGATAAGTAGTGGAAAAATCAATAATAAACTGCATAGGTCAGTATAACTACATTGCAGACAAAGAGTTTGGATAGCTAGCTTGGTAGTAGGGGGCCCATCCTCATATTTTTTCATGGGGCCCAAAATTGCTAGCGGAGCCCCTGGGTGTGTGTGTGTGTGTGTTCAGGATGGTTAACCTGCTGCTGGGTGTGGCTGTTTTGTTAGTTAAATAGCCGCTGGAACGAGATGAACTGCTGAATATGATTCGCTGCAGAGCTGCGTGTGAGTAATTATTCATTGATATCGACTCTGGAAAGAATAATGTGCTCCTGTTGGATGTTTAATGTCAGGAGTTTGATATGATGTTTCAAAAGCTTAAACAGATTTTCTATCCTTTACTTTGCTTCAATGTACATGTGCAGTAGAGTATGCTCCTCTAGTCCACCAGTGTTGTTCAGGGTTTACTATACTCAACTGCATGAGTTGTATAGATGTTATGAGAATCACTTCGGGCTCAGCAACTGTTTTTGTTTGAAAACTTTTGTTAAGGTCAATATTGTTAGCCTAATTACCCTAACTTGCCTAATTAACCTATTTAAAGCTGCAGTAGGTGATTGTCTGGTGTGTTGTGCTGGTTGAAAGTCTAACTGGCAAATGACATGATCTAGGTTGTCTGCTGTCATCTTTAAGGTGCGCATTCGTGATTTCAGGAGGCGTGGTTTTGGACGGCAGGAGAGGGACTGTGTTTTCAAAGCTATTATGCTAAGGGTTAGCATTTTGGCAGCTCAATTACAGTACTGCACCTTTAAGCCTTTAAATGTCACTTTAAGCTGAATACTTTTTGCAATTTTACAATTATTTTGACTATATAGATAATATACAGGGGGGCTAAAAATTGAGGAGGGCTAATAATTCTGACTACTATTAACTATTATTTTGGATTCAATTAATTACCATTAATATTTTCATAACACTTGTCTCTAGGCATGTAATATCTCTATCGTTATTTCTCTTGGGCGCAATATATGGTTTCAACATCGATATCGCAATGTAGTCAAATGTGTAAACATTAGGCTGCGGTTCACGCTTCTGCCTTTGGATGTCTCTGGGAGAAAGCAGCCGCATGAATGCCAAAGCTTTAAATAAAAGTGAAACCATCGACAAAAGCCCGACCACTTCTATATTTATAAACACAAGCACAGCCATTCAGAGCTCATTTCTGGGTTCGTGATTAGAACACGCTGACATGAGATGTCAACACTAGCCAATCAGAACATTCAGACACATTCACATCCGAGCTGTTTATGAAAATAAAAGCCTTTGAATATTTTTCCAGACACATTTAGCTGCTAGATGTCAGTCAGAGAACGTTTCTATGTTTCTATTTGATGCCAACTGTGTAAATAATTATCGCTAAAATGCTTAAGATAAACCTCTGTTTGTTTACCTTCAAGCTCTGCTTTAGTTGCTTGTGTGCACGTAAAGCAGCCGGTGAGCGCAAGCACACACACATAATATGAACGTCTCGACATATGAAAGTGTTCCTCCACTTGTTTTCATCGAAGTTGTTCTCAATACTTATCCACAGAATTTGTAATGTTGTCAGATGTGTAAACATTTCGCTGTGGTTCTTGCTTCTGCCTGTGGATGTCTCTGGGAGAAAGCAGCTGCATGAATGCTAAAGCTTTAAATAAAAGTGAAGCCATCAAAAAAAGCCCGACCCCTTCTGTGTTTACAAACATAAGCACAGCCATTTAGAGCTAATTTCTGGGTAATAATGTCAGAATTTACCGGTATTTTAGAATAGATGTGTGAACGGTCTTTACCGGAAAAATTCCAGAACATCCTCACCTGTGTGAACAGCGCTGTTTTGAGTTTACCAGCAAAGTCGTTCCAGTAATTTTCCGGATATTTACTGGTATCGCTGTGTGAAAGGGGCTATAATCAAGTCGTCTGGTTAAATTGTGTTCATATATATGAAAATGTACCCCTATATACATTTCTGGTGACCATTAAATACGTCCCAGGAGCTACGTTTTCTTTTCAAGAAACCACGAGAGATTGCGGTGTATGCTTTTTGAGATCTTAAATTTATCTCGCGAGTGCCATTCGTGCCTGCTGTTCTCTCATAAATCCACTAGAGGCCGCTGTCGACATTAAATGACTAACTGACCGATCAATTGACCGACTCTCCCCCTTCCCTAAACCCAACCAATAATATTGTAAAAAGCAAAGATTGACCCGACCACCCACTTGCCTAAACCCAGCCGACAAAATTTAAAAAGCAATTCAGAATAAGAAATCGTCTGATTTTTACCACGTTTTACCACATTCTCTATTTACTTTATTAAATCTTTTTGGCGTCTGTTTTTGTCCTAACCGCTTTCTGGAACTGTTCTTCGCCAGACTCAAACCCTGTCATTGTGGTCATCTCCTCTCTGCGTGTCAAGTTCACCGACGTACATGGTGAGCTAACTAGACAAACTGGTAACAGCTGAAAAGCCGTCCATACGGAGGTAAGCGGTCAGCTGGTAAGCACAAAAAGGAATGACTCCGGTTTGCGTGCCTCTGTTTAAAAGCCAATAAAAACCGAAAGCATATGGGTAGAGCAATAATTTTTTTTGCATATTAAATTAAAGACGTTATACTTTCAGATCAAGCCCAAAACAGTCTCCTGTTGCAATCATTTTTTAATGAGTTTACACAAATAGCCTAAAATGTTTACAACAACAACAACAACAAAAAAAAAAACACTTTAATACATTGCCGCCTTTGCAAATGTGTTTTATAAAGGTTGTTAGTGGTTGCTATGTATGTGACGTAATTACCTCATGTGCACTGTGAACCTATCAGGTTTGTCTCCCGTGGTGATGTCACTCAGCGCGCTGTTTGATATGCGTATTATGCATGCGCTTTTCTATGTATGTGTGTGCGCTCTTCTCGTCGCGGTTTCTCTTTATCCGTAACGGAACATCATAATTTCTTTCACACACAACACACACACATCCATATTTACACAAACAGGCACAACCACACACACACACACACACACACTGGCATGGAGTCATGACCGCACAACAAACAAACAAAAAAGTCTGATGTTTTGGAGTTATTACTCGTGTCAAACGACAAGGAATTCTCCGACTCATCATCTGCTCCAGATTCTGTTACCAGTAAAGACGACTTTTGTGAAGGATTAGATCCATTCCAAGACATGCTAGTATATTCTTTATAAATGCTTTGCTTTTGAGTATTATATGCTCATAAACAATGCTTTGCTTTGAGTGAATATAATCAAAATAAGCAGAATAATCCCGATAGTATGACGCACTATTTACTCTTGTCGTTTCACTTTTGTGCCTAAAACATCAAACTTTTAAACCTTTATACTTACATTTTTTGCTGTATTGCTGAATCGTGCTTATCATTTTACATACATTGATGTTGTTTTGAACACTGAAGCCCTCAGAACCCCTCATCTGTGGAAATTTGTAGAGAGATTTTTTTGTTGATCAATCAAATTGTTCTGTCTACACTGTTTATAAAAATAAGTGTATCTCACAAACGAATTAATGTAATTAAACCAAATCAGTTGCATATAGTTTCAAAGTGTTTTATGCATGTTTTTTTTTTTTTACATGGACAAGTTTGAGGTTGACATTTGTGATATTTCTGTATATAGTAAAAACTAACTATTTTTTTGTGGTTTATTGCACTTTTCAGCTATTTAACTCGTAAAGAGGGATTTATGACATACGTGAACTTAAAGTTGGGGATGTAAGGATTTTATTGATATATGGCATTTAAAAATACTCAAAAAAATGACAGCACAACATGTAAAAATACTAAGATATAGTCTTGCGGAATTGTTCTATGGCAGGTCTTAAAGGGTTAAAAAATGAAATCCAGTCATACGTACTTCAGGCTACATACTTCACGATCTCCAGAAATGTATATAAGGCAACAGTTTCAGAATGAGCCTATGTTGGGTTTATAGGTGGGGCGGGATTCGTTGGTAAGTGCTTTGGTGAGGACAAAGTTGGCGTGATTAGGCTGTAGTTAAAGCGTAATTAAAAGTGTTTAAACAGAGGCAGTGCGGTCCCGCAGGAGGCGGAGAGGACCTCAGGGGGAACAGCCAGATAGTGATTAAATGAAGAAGTCTGTGGGTTATCCAATCCGCCGCCGAACAAAGCTCCTCTTCTTCTCTCTGCTCCGCTCTGACAGCAAAATATATGTAATGACTGTGTTTTTTTAACCCACTTTAGTTCCCCGCGACTCTCTTCAAAAGACTGACATGAGTGCGCGAGGAGATTTCTGTCATTTATCAGAGAGAGAGAGAGAGAAAGAGAGAGAGAGAGAAAGGGCTGCCATTTTCTCTCTGTTCCATTAACAAATTACCTCCCCTCCCTTCACTGCGATTAGATGTACATCCCCAAAATTAATTCGCCTCTTAGTAAGAAAACAATTAAGTAGACTCTATTGTGAAGCTCTGAATGTGTGTGTGTGTGTGTGTGTGTGTGTGTGTGTGTGTGTGTGTGTGT
>CAIGQQ010030395.1:0-10872 GCA_903798035.1 Danio albolineatus | reverse complement strand
AATAATAATAATAATAATAATAATTATTATTATTATTATTATTATTATTATTATATTTTATTATTATTAATATTGTTATTATAACACGGATATAGATATGCTTACAAATATGAATATGAATAATAACATCCATATTAATATATCTATAATATGAATAATAATAAATGTATTATTATTATTATTATTATTATTATTATATTATTATTATTATTATTATTATTATTATTATTATTATTTATTTGTTTGTTTGTTTGTTTGTTTATTTTTTTGTTTTTATTATTAATTATATAATATTAATAATAACAATAATAGTAATAATAATAATAATAATAATAATAATAATTATTATTATTATTATTAGTAGTAGTAGTAGTAGTAGTAGTAGTAGTAGCAGTAGTAGGAGTAGTAGTATATTTTAATTAATACTCATAATAAGCACACAGTGTATACATATTCATAAATGTCAAAGTAATGTCTTAAAGAATTAAAATAAATGTTTGTTCTACAAAAAATAAATAAACTTTAAATATAAAAACATGAATTCAATATAAATCCCGGGTCAATGCAGGCAATCCAGAAGTGATTCCAGGGCATGTCTGGTTTCCCAGTGAATCCGTCATGATGTAACATCGGCTGTGGGGTATTGATTTTCTAACACATTCGCAGGCTTTGTTTTCTCTGCCTCTTCTGATATTGATGGCCAACAGGCGGTGTCTGTATTTCAAAGGGCCACGTGAGAATATGCGGAGTAAAAACAAACACTTTCGCCCGGTTTTATTTACTAGCGGTCAGAGAGAAACACAGGCGCCGGTGTCCAATTTGGGGAAAACCTCCAGGTGAAAGTACTGTAAGTCAGTCTTCATGATTACTCGGCACTCTTTTCTTTTCTTTTTTTTACGAGGCCTAGAAAAGCGTTTTGCAGTTACTTTGATCACGTTTACATTGAGTATGTTTACATGGCACCAGTAATCAGATTTTAATGCGATTAAGACAATAATGGGCGATAAAGAGTCGACCATGTAAACAGCGATTTTTGATTTATTTAATCTGATTAAAGTCATAAGCTGCGTCCCAAATGACACACTATACACTATGCACTTATGCACTATGTACTTATGCACTTACACACTCAACAGCATAGTATATGTATGTAGTGCTGTCCCAAATGGAACACTAATGGCTTTTTTACTAAGCGGAAGTTCAAACCGTTTCCCCGATGACATTTGACGGTCGCCAAATTACAGAAATAAATGACCAAAATTCCTAATAACACCTGGCATGAGTATAACCGCATTCACCATCGGGAGGCGCTATAATCACTCTCGAAGGAGAAATTTGCTTTCACAGTCCAAAATAAATAAAGTTATCCAACATGTGCGCACGAAAGCTCCGCCCCTTCCGTTACGTAAGCAAAGCTACGGTCGTTGAGTGCGTGAAGTGTTCATCATTACACACTTCATATTACCGGTGGAATGAGTGCATCATCCAGGTAATTAAAGTGCACTTATTATTTTTACAGTTTTCAGTGTGAACGCACTTATTACACTATTTATACTACAAAATGGCGTAGAAAAGTGCACAAGTATGCCATTTGGGACGCAGCTATACACTCAAAAAAATAACTCATTGGATGAACTCAATTTAATTGAAGGCAGGATTTCCATCCAATTAATTTGTTTAGCGCCAACTAAAAAAAATATTTACACAATTAAATTCAGTTGAGTTGATCCAACATGATTTTATTACTTAAAAGTTTAAATACATTTGCATTTTTATTTAACTTAAACTCAAAGGTCTGGTGATATTCAGTTGATTGAGACTGATCTCAGAACTCATTTTAGGACAGCTATTGCTCACTGAGCAAAGCTACAATCTGCATTTTTGCTAATTAAGCTGCCAACACCCCAAAGCGTGGGTGCTTCTGCAAAGCGGAAATCTCAAAACTCAAAGCACTACATGAAAATCTTCTAAATCTTTAAACTGAAGTGAAGATTAAACTCTAACAAGTCTTACTATTAACTTTAAACTCCTAAGATGACTTTTATTGTCAATGTGTCCCTCTCTTAATTCATTCCCATGCAATGCATGCTGGGGTCTACAAATCCCCTAACCAGGTAGTTGGACCATCACAATTCCTTCATGTTGTCCCAACACAAAACGTTTAAGTTAACTTAATGGTTTACAAATTTAAGTGGAGTAAACATAAAACAAATAAATTGGCCAAAGAAATTACAAGAATTATTTTGTTTCAGCTTATTTTAAATAAGTAGTTTGAACAAGCAGCAGTGATCATTATTTTGAGTGTAATCGAACTAAACAGAAATCGAATTAAGGCATGTGGATTCTGCTGATTTTAGCCTCATTATTGACGTGCAGTGGTGTAAAGTAACTAATGACTAGGGCCAGACAGAATCTGCAGACATTTTTTACTATTTCTGCGCAGAATTTTGTTAAAAATCTGCGGATTTATGCGGAATGGTTTTGGGAGTATCATGACTAAAACATTTATATATGAAATAAAAAGTAACACCTTTTTAACTTTTATTTAACGTTTACAATGTGAATCAATTAAATCCACTTTATTTGGTAAACAAAGCAAGTCTCTCGTATAAAGTATTTACTAAAAGACAGAAAATATTACTTTACAAACTGTATTGGAAATAAATAATATGAAAATTTTCGTATTAGTAAATTTTCCTACTGAAAATTAATTTAAAAACTGAATAAATATACATTTACACACATTTGCACCAGTAAATAAACAGAATCAACGATGGGCTAAAAATCTGCAGAAATCTGCGGAATTCTGCGCGCGCAGATTACGTGTGGCCCTACTAATTACAAATACGCTAATTACTGTAATTGAGTAGTTTTTCTCAGAAATTGTACTGTTCTTTCATAAGTAGTTTTAAAAATGTGGACTTTTACTCTCCCTTAAGTACATCTTTACTGCAGTATCGGTACTTTTACTCCACTACTTTCCTTTAACCTGCAGTCACTGCTTTATTTCTTTCTTGTCAATGGGGATTAGAAAGTTCAGATTTCTGTCCAATCAAATCGCACATAGAAGGTAAATCACATCATAATGAACTGCCTCAAGACATGGGCGCTTCATAATTGCAGCAAACTGTTTGAAAGCATTAAAAGTGTCCAAGAAGGTGTTTAAAATCTTTACGCACATTGACCCAGAGACTTTAGATGCATGTCACTGATGAGAAGATGACGGATGTTTACTGTATGATGACTGAAATGGCCTTAAACACCCAGCAGCCACAAAACGTCAACATGACTTCAGATTGATGTTGTATCCTAACGGGGACGCTGCATTTTGTTTAGAAATGAAAATCAGGTTGACGTCAGAACTCAACGACAGGCCGACGTCTATGTCCAACGTCCAACGAATGGAAAAAAAAAAAAAAAGATTTGTTGATCTCGAAGAACAAGACTCAAAAGTCCGAGTCAGTAATGAAATGTTTGTAACGGTGGCGGTGCACAATTCAATAAAAGTCATTAATTTGTTTAACAAAAAAAATGAATTTTTAGAATTCCGAGGCGTACTAGGTAACCACTCGGCCACGTGACGCTCTTAAAAAAAAAACTTTTTCCCACAGGAGTGTTGATACGCACCAGCGCACCTCGGCAAAACAAAAAAATAATAACTGATAATAACTAATCAACAACAAAGATTAAAGTAAAGAACTGTTCGGGCGCCAGACAGGAATTAAACCTGTCAAAAACAATATATTAGATTATGCACAATTACCCCAAATAGCATTAGTAGCATAAGACAAAACCATCCGTTACACACACACAAAAATAAATAAATAAATCGTCAAACCAGTTTTCAATTTAACTCGCTTATATTTCGCAACAAAATTGTCAAACAACAAAACACAAAAAAGACTGAAAAGCCCAGTATTATTTCGTTTTACTTGCAAGAAAAAATAATATTCAAACACACCCCAAAACAAACAACCATGGAAAAGCGAAGCGAAGATCAAAATCAAAAAACAAACAAAAAAATTAAATTAGCGTCAACAAGAAAAACAAAATTACCTCCCCATTTATATTATTGGGAATAAAAAAAAAACAAAGAGGGGAAATCAAAATATATACTCACACAGGGAAATTGAGTGTGTTGTGCGAGTGACTGTGGAGTCCGTGGGAAATAGCAAAAAGGATTTCGGCTCTCACCACCTTCTTGGCCAGCGGAGGATAGAATGGTTTGATGTGAAGACTACTTTTGTGCGTCGCAGATTTGTAAGACTTTTACCAGCAGAGAAAACATCCAAATACCCAGGATCTTCTGGTAAACAACTGCAGAAGTTACACTGGTCGATGTTTGGAGATAAGAGTCGACACCCCTCCGTAACCGATCCAGCAAGATAACTGTTAGTGCAGATTAGTACAGTTTCAAAGAACACTTTGATCACTTTTGTGGATTGGTGAACTCCGCTATTCAGGTAAGTCGCATCTCTCTGGAACACTTGCTCCTCCTTCACTTCCTCTCAGGCCCCGTTTACACTAGTGCGTTTTCGTTTTAAAACACATAAGTTTTGCTACGGTTACGCCATCCGTCCACACTACTCCGGAGTTTTCGAGGTGCGAAAACAGAGCGTTTTGGAAACGCTGGAGAGGCTGTTTTCATTCTAAAACGCTGCTGCTCCGTCTCAGTGTGGATGGAGGGAAACGCATACTTTTGAAAACAGAGGCGTGGCTGCTGAGATTGGCTACGTGATTGGGGCTTTGGGTCATTGCGTATCCTTCCCTTATTCGTCAAGCGCACATGGCTATAACTTCACCGGCAGACAGCAGACCAGTCTTCACTGTAAACACTGTATTTTTGATAGCCATGGATGTTTTATATTCATTTGTTACTTTAAGTAACAACTCGACCTCGTCGTATATCCTCAAAAAGACCTCTCTTGCTTTCTTTGCCATCGCGTTCATCGTTCAACCAGCGTTTGTTGACTAACAATAACCAAATGCTGAGCGAGACACATGTTTCCTGTTTATACTTGAATGTGCATGCCCAGAGTGCGAGAATGGTCACGTGATATACGTTTCTGGTGGAGTAGTGAAGACGAAGATCTGTTGAGACGCTGGGTGAAAACGCTAGTGTGGACACGGATAATTTTCTTGCTAAAACGCCGTTTTAAACTAAAACGCACTAGTGTTAACGGGGCCTCAGACCGTCTTCTTCCTCCAGCGAACAACTAACCACAGAACACTTCCTCACTTCTTTCCCATTTCTTCCCCACGTCTCTCCCACGTCTTTACCACGTCTCTCTATCAGTCCATTTTTATAATTTTTCATAATTGTTAATTTCCATATATATACTCAGAAGGCGCGTGGTCTGTCTGTGGTTGTTAAACTTCGCATCGCCACATGTTCTTGAATGAAAGTGAAACTAAAACTGTTGTTAAAGTCAAAAAATAAAAAAATTAAATGCCCCAAAATTACGTGAAACTCAGGAGGAAACGTAAATAATGATGACGTTAATCAAATAATTTGTTATCACATGTAAAACGGGATCATGAAAAGAACGTTCAAAAAGTAACTCGCATAAACACCTTAATCAGATTATTGTATTAATCAGATTAAGCCAAATAATTTGATTACTGATGTTCATGTAAACGTATCACTGTCAGGTCTTCTTATTTCTGCCCAATTCTGATGTGTTGCCTCCATCTGATTTGTTTGCCTGTTCATTTACACATTCTTTTAATTGTGACCCATATCAGATTCATGTGTTTACACTTGCTATACAATTTACGACGTCGCGCAGAAATTGTCTTGCTTTTAGCTCTGCGAAATATGCGAAGTTTAAGAGGTGGAGGAGGACGGAAAGGCCGTCATCGCAGCTTGCGTCTATGGTTTACATACGGTGTCCTCCACTGACTCATCTCCCCACAGGGCCAGAAGGCAGGGCACTTCTGCCGTCGACCACTAAACACTTTCCTTCTCTATGTTTCCTCTGTTGTTGTTGTTTACCGCTTCGGCGTCTCCACACACGCTCTTCCTTCTACGTCATTAATCCGCGGAGAAGTACCACATTGTCGCAAGTTTAATGATATACTAAACAGAATGCCTCAATAAATCCCATCTGCCTGCTTACATGATAGTCGCATTGTCACATATCCCATTTATATCTGATTTATTTACACATATGAAGGAGGCCTGAAACTGATCTCTGAATATCCGAATGCAGGCGTTTATTTCATGTTTACGCGATAATACAACAGATCCCATCTGTGTCACATATGAGCAAACAATCAGAATTGGATCACGTTTAACTGGCAGTGTAAACGGGGTCTTTGTCTTGGTCGGCTGCGGCTGTGAATTCTGCCCATGTTAATTGTTGCGGGCAACTTTTCAGAGCGCTGAAGTTTGCCAGAGATCTGGAGACAGCAGAGAGAGACTTTTAATGAAGAGCTTTTATCGATCAGTGGCCAAAACAGCTGTTAATTACATGAGAGCAGGACTTTAATTTGCTGCTATGAAATACGCCATCATGAGTCAGTCTGAAACATTGGGAAACAAGGGGTTTTCTTATGGAAATGGGATGTTGAATTGAAATTAATTTGCTGATTTGAGAAAATTGGAGTCTTGTTGCTGACTGAGATTGTCGAGATTCATTTTTAAGGGTTCAGTTGCTCTCAGTCAGCTCTGCTGGAGGATTTTACATCATGGAGTTTTATTTTTATTTGCCCACAATCTTCATTCATTCATTTTCCTTTAGCTTGGTGTCTATTTCAGAGGTCGTCGCAGCAGAATGAACTGCCAACTATTTCAGCCTATTTTATAGATGACCTTCCAGCTGCAACCCAGTACTGGGAAACACCCATATACCCTCATTCACACACATACACTATGGACAATTTTAGTTGTATCCAACTTACCTATAGCGCATGTGTTTGGACTGTGGGGGAATCCGGAGCACCCGAAGGAAACCCACTCCAACACGGGGAGAACGTGCGAACTCCACACTTAAATGCCAACTGGCCCAGCTGGGACTTAAACCAGTGACCTCTTTGCTGCATAATGTTAAATTCACATTTTTGGATGGAAGCATAGCTATTGTTTGTCGTTTCCTCTTTTATTGATGACAATATAACAACACAGCACTTAAATCTATATTTGACTGTAGTTTCTAGCTAAAATGAACCTTAGGGGGCAGTATGACAACAACAACTTGTCCTTTTCACACTAATGATATTTAAATAGACATTCTAATGGTGAATAATGGATTATTTTTGAGTACACATCAAATAAACACCACTTAAATACTTAGCGCTGTCTATGATTTGTTAGTGAATACGTTTGTGTCACCCTGTTCATATGCACAATTTTTCTGCCGTGGTCAGTTTTCTCGTAGCTTAATTCGTACGGTTGTGTTTGTATTGCAATGTGCTTTTGTTTGAGTCTGGTGAAGTGTGCTTCAACAAAAGACATAGAAGCAGTGTAAAACTATAGGTAAATTTAAGGTAAATCTATGTGGTTGCAGAGCACTTTTCTCTTCTGCTTGTTTTTAAAACACTATTGTTTGTGTTTAGGGAGGGGTTTAGCTCAGTGGTTCGCTTGCTGATCTGTACGACAAGCTCATGTTTCATAGTTTCAATCTTTCATAAAAATGTTCAGTAGCTAACTTTGTATGTTGTTGTTTTTGTGTTGCAGAGCATTCGGGTTCGAGTTTGGTGAAGACTGCTTCCACAAAAAAGATGAAAGCAATGTAAAATCAAGGTAAAAATATGGGATTTTTTTTCTCTTATGTTTGTTTTTAAAGTACTATTATTTGTGTTTAGGGAAGGGTTTGGCTAAGTGGTTTGCTAGCTGATCTGGTCGACAAGCTCTGCCCTCTTGTGTAACATATTTCAGCTAAAATGTAGACAGCACCCTTTTGTGGATTTCTCATCTGAAACGTGCAATGAAATGTACCTGGAGCAATGTATGTTTCACAAAAATGTTTGGTAGCTCAGTTTGTGTTGCAGACTGTTCAGGTTCGAGTTCGGAAAAAAGTGATGTAAAATCAAGGTAAAAATATATAATATGTGGCTTCAGTGCACTCTTTTTCTAACATTTGTTTTTAAAACACTAATTTTTGTGTTTAGCGAAGGGTCAAGCTCAGTTGTTCGCTAGCTGATGTAAACAACAAGCTCTGCCTTCTTGTAGTCGTGTATAAGAGGGACGTGTATCTGAATCACACAAGGAAATATACCCAAAGTAACATATTTTAGATTTGCAAAACTGCAGACAGCGCCTTCTAGTGGATTTCACATCTGAAACGTACAATAGACTGGTTTCACACGGCCGCCATTTTAAACAGCGAAATCGAGGCTGCGGTGGGAAGATACCCGGAAGTATCACCTGAGTCACACAGGAATGTTGTGTACCTGGCTGTATATCTCATCAGCGAAGAGAAAGTAACACAAATTTATACTTTCACTGTCTTTCGAGTGACTCAAAGGCCCGTTCTGAATAAGTAGTGAAATTAAAAAGGAATATCAGATCTCATTTTCAGCTAAGTTTGACAATCTATTTTCTTTGTTTCATTTTCGCAAAACAGCCGCGCTATCCCGTTAGCTTGATCTGTTAGCAGCTGTGCAACAGGGGGCAGGTGCATCGCGTGATGATTGACACGTTATTGAGCCAATGACAGCAAAAAGTGTGCAGTAAGACAGCCATTACCAATACAAGAAAAAAAAACATACAGCCATTGGCTAAATTCTCCGTCAGTCAAACTAAATAGGAAGTAAGTGAGTGATCGGCACATTCGGCAGCAATCACAACATATGAGAGACAGCACATGCACAGCGTCTAAACATTCGACAGCTTTGTTTAGATTTTAGTAACTATAACTTTGACTTTTTATTTAGTTTGTGGTCTTATTTTATCTGTAACACTGTAAGCTATGACATTACTTTGCTTTTTACTACAAAGACGCCGTTTTCACGTGTAAGTACCATGGTAAACAACAGGTCTCCGGTAGAATAAACATAAACAAACGAATAATCATCCATAATCCGTACTATTGTGTCCGTGGACTAAATGTGTTCGATAGGATGTTTTCTGTGGACTCTTACCTTTTGAAATAAACTCTGATCTTCTGCAGTGAATGCAACAATGTGTTGTTTTTACTATGATATTTACTCCATATCTATTAAGCATTTTCTGCAAAACTTACACAAATTTAGCAAATACATCCTTTACAAGCCTCCTATTGAAAAGCAACTAGCTGCAATGGGTGCTTGAGGGTTGTAGCTTTAGACCAGGGGTCACCAACCCTGTTCCTGGAGAGCTACCTTCCTGCAGATTTCAGTTGCAACCCTGACCAAACACACCTGTCTGTCATTTTCAAGTGCTGCTTCAGGTCTTGTTAATTGGTTCAGGTGTGTTTGATCAGGGTTGGGTCTGAATTCTGCAGGAAGGTAGCTCTCCAGGAACAGGGTTGGTGACTCCTGCTTTAGACTGATGTATAGTTTTGTGCAGATTACTTCTTTCTTTGTGGTGTAATCTATTTATAAACACTGACATGTGGGAAAAATAGCGCCTCAGTGCGACCACGTTGGGGCGCTGGCTAAGGGGTTAAGGGAAATGGCTCTAGTTCGCTAATGTTTTCTTTCCCAAACACACATTTTAGATGCCATTCATCAAACTCAAGTTAATAAACTGCTTCTTTCACTATATTAGACTCGTCACCATACAAAATTTCGGTACTGAAAAGTAAAAAAAACTCTGTTTCCCTTTAACATTTAAGGCGCTGTTGATGGCGTTCTTAAACACCGCTGATTTGCTGTTGTGTTCACGTGCTCAGCAGAAATGACTGTGATTGGCCGTGAAGGTCATCAGTTCACCGCTCTTCACCGCTGTTTACAGAGTGCAAACACAGACGAGCGATCCGCTGAAGAATCCACTGATCTTCACAGCTTTAAAATGCTCCAATGTCCGTCTATCTGTGTTTGCAATCTGTGAAGAGCGGTCACGGCCAATTTACAGTCATTTCTGTTGAGCACTGGTGAACACTGGCAAATCAGCGCTGCTTATGAATGCGCTTAGCGGCGCGTAAATGTTAGCGGGAAATGGATGTTTTTAAAACTTCAGTACCAGGACAACACTATTACAGAAAACACAAGGGTGTGCTACAGGGGACTGCTTTGTTTTATCGTTCACCGGGTTATATAGGCTGAAGCAGGGAAGCATCCCCGCTGTCTTTCAAAAATATAGACTAAGCCATTTCCAGATAAATGCAATATAAATTAGGCTTATGAACGTGTCTAATAAGGCTCAGGTCCATCTTTTAATGCTGATTGAGGTTGTTGAGCTTCATTTTAAGGGTTCAAGTTCAGTTTTTTGTGTAGTAAAATTAAAGATAAATTGTTTTAAGTTTTTTTCTCTATGAGATTTCGACTAAACAATATCATACACTGTTTTGTTTTAATATTTTATAGCTTTTGCCTATCAAGTAAACACCTTGTTCTAAAATCATAGTGCTTTCTGTTTCTTGCCTGAATTGAAATCCTGGAGCTGAACTTGAGTTCCTTAGTATGTGTGTGTGTGTGCGTGTGTGTCTTGTTAGCTTGATGATGATGTAGATGAGGCTGATGAACGTGTCTAACGAGGCTCAGGTCTGGCTGAACAGACTGACCGCAGCAGGAGATCTTGTCCACATCTGGAGCCGCGCAGCTGTGATTTATGTGATCTGCTGTTTGCCTTTCATTTGCGATTGTCATTCGTGAGTCTTACAGCCAGCACAGCTTAGACTCAGTGTGGGGGAGTCTGTCTCACTCACAGACAGGGGGATAGACAGACAGATAGACAGATACTGTAGACAGACAGACAGACAGACAGACAGACAGACAGACAGACAGACA
>CAIGQQ010030390.1:1373-13000 GCA_903798035.1 Danio albolineatus | reverse complement strand
TATATATATATATATATATATATATATATATATTTCCAAAACTGATTGCTTTTGTTCCTACCTGAAAAAGTGCATGTCAGGGCATATTATATAGACATTAATGGATTCATTTGCCTGTAAAATTACACATTTGTCCATATGGTGAGGTAGCTAATAATATGGGTAACTGATTTAATTGGACTGAGCTGAAATGCTAAACCTGTTGAACCTGAATGAATGCGATAACCGATGATTTACAGCACTGCAGAAAAATAAAAGGTCACAATACTTCAGGGAAAATAAAATGTCTGCATGAACTATCAGTCTCGAGAGTAGGGCAGAAATGACTTCAGAACTTGTTTAGGGTTGCTTTCACACATGTTCTTTTCTGAAATTGTTGCAGGCATCTTGTGCAGTGTAAGCAAGGCTTGAAATGTACTACTGAGAGTTCTGTGCAAAGTGCTTGTGCTGTAATTTCAACAGACCTCTGAATATTCTCAGCGCTGTATGAGATTGATACACTGGCTGAATGTGGCTGGTTCATTTAGATTGTCTAGGTGTTTACCAGCGTTCACAGGGGAGGCAGTCCATAGTGAACATATGTTCTGTTCATTGCCTCTCCACAGCGTGTAACCAACTGATGTCTCTGAAATTGATCGTGTATTTAATGTTTTCACGCGCATATTTTCCGGTGCTTACACTCCACTTTAGAGCTATTTTAATAACCTTTTGTTCATAAGATACTCTACATAGTTGAAAATCAACAGCACTTAAATAGTTTGTCGAGTGTTTGTAGACTCTTATCAGGATGAGATGAAGTGCCTGTGCTCTTGGAGCGTTTGAAGAGTCTCTTATGTAAAGAGTGTTGATGTGTTTTACATTTATAACATTTTTATGATTTACTGGATCCATTGTAGGAATCTGTTTCAATTTGTTATGGCTGTCGAGGGAGTGAACGAAATGATAACGGCTTCTGCATTAAGAATCTTCCTCCCTACAAATTTATTCAACAAAATGTTCTCACTTCCTTGTGAACCGCCCTGTGAATGTGAAATGCAATAGCTGCAATGCTTAAGCTGAGTAAAATAACTTTGAAGTTTTTTTTGACAGATTTTTACACAACCTTTTAGGAGGATTTTTCAGCCAAACCTGTCTGACAGAGGACAAATCATAGACTAAGAGACTCAATTTCGGTCATAACCCACTTTTGATGAAATGTTGTTATGCTTCGTCTTTGTAGGGCAGTGCAGCGTCAGTAGATTTCTATTTTGTTTCAATTGACTGGGGGTAATACAGTAAAATTGACTTAAAATTTTCTTAGTAGTGGGCAGTTTTTATTCTTTTGTTTGTCTGAAATCACTACACTGTAAAACCCTAAAAGTTATGATAACTCAAACCAATTGAGGAAACCGATTTCAACAAACCATTTAAGTTCTAAAACTAATCCTAATGAGTACTGTGAACTTAATCCATTTGAGTAAACAGAGCAATTTGAGCGAAGTAAAACCCAATAAATGAAGAGAACTCAAACCAACCGAGTACTTTAAAACCTAATAAGTTAAGGCAACTCATACTGTTTGAGAAAACCGATTAATTCAATTAAATTAAATTCACCTTTATTTGTATATCGCTTTTACAATGTAGATTGTGCCAAAGCAGCTTCACATAGAAGGTTATAGTAAATTGAAACAGTGTCAGTCCAGTTTTCAGTGTTGGAGTTCAGTTTAGTTCAGTTCAGGGGTGGTTTAATATTCACTACTGAGAGTCCAAACACTCAGGAGCAATCCATCGATGCACAGCTCTACAAGTCCCGATTACTACAAACCATTTGAGTTAAAAAACTAATCTACAGTATATGAGTACTGTGAACTTACTCCATTTAAGTTAAAGAAATGAGGTTTTAATTAAGTTCATAACTGAGTTCAAAACTCTTTTTTTAAATGGGTAGAAATAACTTTCTGTAAATTTCGAGTTGGCTACACTCATTTCATTTGATAAAGTTGACTGTTGGGTTTTACAGTGTATGCAATGATTTGCAGCAGCATTCTCAAAGGCTTTAAGGTAGAAGAAAAACAACTTTAAAAGCCCCAAAAAGCTACACAATATAAGTTTCTCCATTAAGACAGGCACGGGCCAACAAATCTCCACTGTTATAAGTATTTTCACATATCTGTTGCAGCAAATCCAATGTTTGAGTCTTACTGCATTATAAGGGTCCACCTTCCCACTGCCATGAGTGCAAGTTATTGCCTGGGCCTTCAGAGTCTGCGCTTTACGCCACAGTCCCTAATCATGTTTTTACCCTATACACTATCAGCACAGCTAAAATCGACAGGACGCTGCCCTGCAAATGCAAAAAGAGGACACATCAATACCTGGGCAATTAGTGCATCAATACGCTGCACTCCCAATCTTAACAGATACGGAGGAATTGGATTTCTGATTGGATTTCTATGCATTCTTGTGTTTAGCTATTTTGTATAACACTTATTTACTTTCCTTTGGATCATGGCCGCTTCCAAAGCCTGTATCGACCCTGGTTTGACTCACGCTACGCTCTAGATGTTACATGGATGATTTGCATATAAACATACAGGGTCTTTAAAGACCACTGCATTAAGTGCCACAGCTCAATAACCTGTCCACTGTCCTTTAAAGGCACAACATCTTCTCACTCTGGAAATAATTAAACTCTAAAACCATTTGGTGCTTAAAAAGGAGAGAAACCTGGATCCAGGGGGATAGAGATCAAAGCAAATGCTAAAATAGAGGATAGTGATTAATGAGGAGGCCTAGCAGGTTGAAAATCAAACATGAGCATTACAGTGTGTAAATTAGCCTGAAACTTCTGAGCCTTGATAGGACAGATATTTCTCATCTGTCTTGAGTAAAGCTGTACTTTGAGATAAGGACTGGCCTTCGGGTGCTCTGTGACCTGTGAATTCAGCTTCTTAATATACCGGTGTTTCACCGTGGGGAAAACTTTCAGCCTACATTCTGTGATGCTGAATGGTTCCTGTGCTGTGTTAGCAGTCTTCTCCGTACCTTTTGTCTCATCAGCACTTTGCATTGAGAAACTGCCTATTTTACGTTATGGGCCAATCAAACGAGTGTAACCTTCATTAAAGGGAAGTCATCCAAAATAATAGCCCCATCACTAGCTTTGACTATGCATCGGATTAAGCATATGTTGAGGAAAGTGCATTATAAACTGCATATAAGATTGTTTAATTTATGTTGTAAATAGTACAAAGCTTGCTGAGCTGTTGTTTTGAGTAACCCATTACCAACAGTAACCCATACCGTCTTATTAAAAAGCCCATTAAGAAGTGTCTTCTTACGTGTTCTAAATCATTAATTTTCAAAAGCAGCTTAGCTTGGACGGGCACTCAAAAGGGTGATAATTAACATTTTCCTGTGTGGTATTAATAGGGATGATTTAACTTACAGATTTAAAAGAAGCAGCAGTTTTCGTAGCACTTATGCTGTTAATTCACTAGCTGAAGCTGAAAACATCACCATTGTTTCCAACACCTTTTGTGAAGACATTTGTGCAGTTGGTCTTTTTCCCCCTTTTCTTTACATACAAGTAATCGTCTGCTCAAAAATGAGGATTATAAATAATGTAAGATAATGAGAGAGGAGGCTTTTAGTGGTGTCGGGGGAAGAGGCATTTTCCGGAGAGCTTTTACAACTCTTAGCCTTGGATTTAGTGCTCAAAGTGTGTACACAAAACAGTGTGTGCATTGTGAATTCTGTTTCACCCTTGGCTAGTCCCTCTCTAGTAAAGTAAATAAAAAGAAAGTTTGTTTTTTCTGCGTTTGTTCAAATGAGGACTGAATGACAGACTTGTTTATGATTTAACATGTTTTTCACACTGTTTTGCAGACTGAGGTGTTACCTCTCCGAGGGCCCATGGATCTCCCTGTGGTGTTGTTTCTGCTGTGGGGACTGTTACTGGACTTACTGAGTGGTGCGGTTGGTGGCATTCTATACCGCGTTCATGAAGA
The DNA here is from genome assembly GCA_903798035.1 of Danio albolineatus. Taxonomy (NCBI): domain Eukaryota; kingdom Metazoa; phylum Chordata; class Actinopteri; order Cypriniformes; family Danionidae; genus Danio; species Danio albolineatus. The sequence continues at coordinate 9,011 of CAIGQQ010030390.1, read as the reverse complement.
ACAGCCTCCGAGCACACTGATTGGCAGCCTGGCAGCAGACCAAGGCCTACCAGACACTGGACACCTGTACAAACTGGAGGTGGGCGCTCCCTATCTGCGGGTGGATGGCAAAACTGGAGATATCTTTACCACCGAGATCCCCATAGACAGAGAGACACTGAAGGATTGTCGTAATAAAGGCAAACCCTGCTTTCTGGAGTTTGAGGTGTCTGTCACAGACCTTATTCAGAATCAGAGTCCACGGCTGATAGAGGGAAGGATCGAAGTACAGGATATCAATGATAACACACCACAGTTCCCCTCACCTGTCCTTACTCTCTCAGTTCCAGAGAACACCCACATGGGGGCACTCTTCTCAATTCCACTGGCCACTGATAAAGACACAGAGAGGAATGGAGTAGCAGACTACACCCTAACAGCAGGACCAGAGGCTGTAGCACTCTTTGGTCTGCAAGTTGCAGAGGATCGAGGTGAAAAATTACCTCAACTCATAGTGTTGGGAAGCCTCGATCGAGAGCTGAAAGACTCATATGACCTCACCATCAAAGCTGTGGATGGAGGCAATCCACCTCGCTACAGCAGTGCCTTGCTGAGGGTTGTCATAGCTGATGCCAACGACAATGCACCAAAATTTGAAAAATCCTCCTATGAAGCAGAGGTTGCGGAGAACAGCCCGATTGGACACTCTGTGTTACAGGTAAAATGGAAAACATGCTAAGTCAACCTTTAGATCTGAACAAGGCAAGATAAATTGTCTGTTGCATCATGTTGGAGTGTGAAATTTTAATGAGCGCTGCTGTCCCAACCTCCCAGCTGTCAGTTCTTCACTTTGATGCCTTACATCAGTGTAGCAGGGCCCGCCTTACCAAATTCACTTACAATAATTGTTAGAATAATTCATTTTGATCATCACAAACACGATTATTAAAGAGAAAAAAATAGATAAATTACTATATGTCTATTAAAGACAAATTTGAAAGATTAGTATGCTGAAATAGTCTGTAAAATTAATTTTTAAGGAGCCAGACTCTGTATAGATAGCCTATGCCCCAGAAATCATTATGCAATACATTGACTATGTTCCCAGTTGTATGCTATACATAGATCACTGTGTTCAAATGCCCAATAGTTAATGCCCAATGAATGCTGTCTTGCATTTTTGTCCTATATTTGTAAGTTGTCAATATTTTGTAAGTTATTTTGTTGATATTTTTAATTGATTTAATTCTGTTGTAGTAACTTCTATATTTTCTATTACAGGTAAAGGCTAATGATTCAGACTTGGGTCCTAATGGTGAAATTGAATACACATTACATCAGGCCATTGATCCTGTGCCAAAACTGCTTCGGATAGATCGCTCATCAGGCATCATATATGTCAAAGGACCTTTGGATCGTGAGGAGATCAACAATTTGAAGTTTTACGTTGTCGCACGAGATAAAGGTCCTTCACCAAAAACTTCTAAAACTTATGTTTCTATTGATGTGACAGACCAGAATGACAACGCACCAGCAGTGGAGATTCGAGGAATTGGTCTTGTGACCCATAGTGATGGTGTAGCAAATATTTCAGAGGATATGCCAGTTGGCACTGCAGTGGCACTGGTGCAAGTTTCAGACAAGGACGAGGGAGAGAATGCAGTGGTCACCTGTGTGGTTGCAGGTGATGTTCCTTTCCAGCTTCGCCCAGCCAGTGATTCATCGGTTGACAATAAAAGAAAGTACTTTCTGCAGACCACAACACCACTGGACTATGAAAGAGTTAGGGACTACCGAGTGGAAATAGTAGCAGTGGATTCAGGCAATCCAGCTCTTTCCAGCACCAACTCGCTGAAAGTCCAAGTGACTGACACAAATGACAATTCCCCTATTTTCTCACCTACCCTGTTTGAAGTAGAGTTTGCTGAGGAAAACCAACCAGGAGAAAAGGTGGTAGATGTAGTCGCCTCAGATGCAGACAGTGGAACTAATGCAGAGCTGGTCTACAGCATTATTGCAGACTCTTCAACAAGGGGGCTTTTTGAAATTGACCCCAACTCAGGAGAAGTGCGTGCTCGCAGCCCTCTCGATCGTGAGCACAAGGACCGATATGAGTTCCGTGTTACTGCAGCTGACAAAGGGGTTCCCAGTCACAGAGGTACTGCCACAGTTGTAATCAAAGTACTTGATCGGAATGATAATGACCCCAAGTTCATGCTGAGTGGCTACAGCTTTTCAGTCTTGGAGAATATGCCACCCCTTAGCCCCGTTGGCATGGTAACAGTACAGGACATGGATGAAGGTGAGAATGCTCAAGTGCAACTTTCTGTGGAACCGGATGTGGGCAAATTTGTGATTCAGAATGGTACTGGCACTATTCTGTCCAGTATCTCATTTGACAGAGAGAAGGAGAGCAGTTACACATTCCGATTGAAAGCTGTAGATGGAGGGGACCCTCCCAGGTCATCCTACGTTGGAGTAACCATCAATGTTCTTGATGAAAATGATAATGCACCAGTTGTGACCAAACCATCTAACTCATCCTTCATACGTCTGTCTCCCATGGCTGCTCCAGACAGTGTTGTTGAAGTCGTCGAAGCAGAGGACATTGATTCTGGTTCCAATGCTGAGCTAGTATACAGTATTGCTGGAGGAAATCCACATGACCTTTTTTACATCTCACCATCTAATGGCGAGATCACACTAACTAAGGAATTAACACGCAAACATAGTGGTCTGCATCGACTGGTCATAAAAGTTAGTGACAGGGGCAAACCATCCCGCCACGCCATTGCCTTGGTACACATTTATGTAAATGAAACCATTGCTAATGTAAGTCATGTGGAGGCACTTGTGGGGCATAGTTTATACACCCCACTAGACATGGACATTGCAGGAGACCCAGATTATGGTTTGGCTGCCCAAAGAAGCAACATTGTTTATGGCAGTTTAGCTGGAGTGGCAGGAGTGGTCACAGTGATCGTTGTTGTGGTCTTCATCAGACATCGCCTTCAAAGAGAAACTAAGAGTGGTTATCAGGCTGGCAAGAAGGAGACCAAAGATCTGTATGCCCCCAAGCAAGGGCCAAAAAGTGGCAAGGGGAGAAAGGGTAAAAAAGGGAAGCCACCAAAGTCACCTAAACCTCTTGGAGAGGATGAAGAAGTCAGCCTTCAAAAGAGTCTGAAATTTAACCTTGATGGGGTCAACGACAGCCCCAGGATCCATTTGCCTCTGACATATCCGCCTGGAAGCCCTGACCTGGGCAGGCACTATCGTTCCAATTCCCCATTGCCCTCCATCCAGCTCCAGGCCCAGTCCCCATCTGCCTCCCAAAAGCATCAGGCTGTCCAGGAGCTCCCTGCTGCCAACACCTTTGTGGGAACAGGCGGGGATGACAACTCCACCGGCTCAGACCAGTACTCGGATTACAGCTACAAGACCAATCAACCAAAATACAGCACAAAAACGGTACCAATCTTTATTTTTGATTTTATTTTCAATGCAGTGCTGGAAAAAATGGGGTTTGCTTGCAATAACAAATGGTAGTTGTGCTAAAATAGTAGGTGCTGCTAAATGAATAGTTTGTTACATATATGATAAATGTTGTTCTCTTCATTTTTTATACATATGTTGTGGTTGAATTGCTCGCACATAACACAGAAAAAACCTTTTTGGGATCCCCAAATCTGTCTCTTTGAAAGATGTCAAATATGGCTGTGCTATTGCATCATGTTCCCTTTATGTATTCTCTGGCCACTAGTTCAGCTTCTGAAAATACACTTCAATTTACTGTGTGTTTAGAGAGTTTCAAAGGTCCAGTTATGAACTGATTTCATTGTATTTTTTAGGTGACAGTAGGTGCAGCAGACTGAGGTGTCTCATTATTTCTGTGTAGGTAGAGTGGAAAATGGGTGTATTTGGTAGAGCTCGTAGTTTCTCATGTTTTTTTTCTTTGTGTAATCTAATTTATTTGGACAGGGCCTGACTGAACTGAACCCCAAAGTCATTTTTTTACACTCAGATGCCAATTAAATCTGACCAATTTAGGTGCCAAATCAACATGTTAATTTCAGATAAAACTGAAGAGGGGGAGAATATAAAGCAATATAATGTATGTGTATTGAGGGAAAATGTAATAAAATCGAGCGTAATCTCCAATGAAAGTGGTTGTAAAGTTTACCGGGCTAAGGTTTTAGACAGAAAGCAAGGGCACATGGGTCCTGACTCCGTCAGTACCAGTCTGGTGTTTGATAAACCCAGCAGATGCTAGATGACAGTCAGGGTGAGTGCAGGCCTCGCAGACTCTCTGACTGGGGAGAACAGTTACCCACGGCAGCTCCCACACAGTGATGGACAGCATATGGCATGGAAGTGACAATAGACTCCAGCTATGGAAAGCGTGGTGTATTGTTGGTGTGTGTGTACTTCCAGGCTTCTGCATTCACTTTTGTAATCCACTTGTGTGCATGTGGGCAGAGGTTCCTGTGTGTTGACTGGTTTCAGTAAGTCTGCCTTTCTGATCAAATTCCCACTTCATGACATGCATTACATAAATGGATATTTGTATCTGTGAGAGTTGACTGATAAACATGGGACAGATGTTGACACATGTGACATGTTTTAGCAGATGTGAACTCGTAAGGGAACCCCTCCATCCCATCCCATCCCAAACCCACATCAGGCTTAACAGATTGACCAAAATAAAAAAATGAAAATCTCAGCCAAACTGAGTGACAGATGTGGAGAGTGGAGCGTGACAGAGTGAATGGTAATACGCTCACCGATGACTCACCGTGTGTGGCAATGTGCTCAGGTGCGTGTGACAACCTTGGCTCAAGCTCTCCCAGTTTAAGCTCTGATGAGTGTAAACACAGCGGCCTTGTTTGCCGTTTATTGCCAGTGAGGATTGAGCGTGATGACTGGCTTCACTGCTTCCCTTCTTGGTCCGTAAAAAACTCATTAAGAGGAGTTTGTTTGTTCGAAAGACTTATCCTGAGGTGTGAAAAAAAAAAACTTCAATGCTCAATTCACAGTGGCATGGCCTGACTCTGTGAGGAGAGATTTGTCTGAATGTGTTGCTGTGTGGTGTGTTTATGCGTGTCTTTCACAGTTCATGGATCTTCCCAAAACTCTCTCTCTATAACCTCCAAATGTGTTAGACTGTGTGACAGTTATCGAGGGGATTGCATGGGCTCATCAAGTACAGTGCTGATAATTAGCTTGGTCATGGCAAAGATCTGACACCTATTTTGTGATGTGTTTCTCTCTCTCAGGATTGGCCGTGTGAGAGACATTAGCGTGCAGACAGGGATCAAGGGAGAGACCTTCCTAGTTATTTTTAAATGGGCGTGATGAGAGCTTGTGAAGCTGTAAATCTGTGCTTAAATTAAATCCATACAATTAAAATGCCTTATTAGAAGAAGATAACCCCCCTCTTCCCTTCACCATGGGCTGCCCTTCATCTCCAACTGGAAGGAGGAGGATTGGGAGGCAGGGATTCAGGTTAGATTTTGGGGTGGCCTTTAATTATTAAAACACATCTCTTCACCTCACAAGAGTCACTGTGCTGGAAGACACTCACAAAACCCTCATACTAATGTAATCTGGCAAAGATTTTGCATTCATGGCCTTATTTAAATGTGGTATTAAGATGTTTTTTTGCACATCAGATCACAAGCGGACGATGTTTTAGACAGGACTAAACAGGGTCAAATGGGGTTTGAGCTTTTTTTGAGCCGTTTCAGTGGTAATCAAAAGACATTTGATCGGATTGCTTTTAAAGTGCAAATGCTCATGTGGTTGAATTAATTCGAACAGCCACAGTAGGCCACCTACTATACACATAGACCTAACACGTGATGGATATGGGATGTGTTGTAAGAGAGAACAGCAAAATACTCAGATGCTTGTAAGCCGTAAAGAATTTGTTAGCCCATTTATTTGTACTCTAGTGTGTGATAAAATAAAAGATAATATCTCAATAAAATACAAACACACTGTAAATGGTCACTGACGATGCATTTTGACACATGTTAATGTAAGGTACCATTTGGAACTGTAATGTTAATACCAAGTGGAAACAGGAACTAGATTTTTAAGTAGAAATGACTTTGTGTTTTTACGGAAGAGGCAGAATAGTAATTTTTTTTCCAGCAGAATAATAAAGAATAATCACAATAAATCACATTCCAAAATAAAAGTTTGTTTTAACATAAGATACGTGTGTGTATATGTATCTATATATAATTTGTATCATATACATAACTCTTTTATCTTAGATAATTTCAAGATTCAGCTTAAACTGCAATTTAAAGGCTTAACTAGGTTAATTAGGTTAACTAGGCATAGTTAAGGCCATTAAGCAAGTCACTGTATAACAATGGTTTGTTCTGTAGCCAATTGAAAAAAGCCGGTGAACCAAGGAACTTAATCCCAGTAAATGGCACCATGAAAAAGTAGCAATACATCAAAATTCTCAACAACAACATCAGGCAGTATGCAGAGAAACTTGGCCTTGGGCACCAGTGGACATTTCAGCATGTCAACAATCCAAAACACACAGCAAAAGTCATGAAGTAATGGTTAGCAGACATCCATGTTTTGCTGTGGCCCAGCCCGAGTCCTAACTTAAATCCAATTGAAAATCTGTGGAGGAAGTTAAAGATCATGGTTTTGGCAAAGAGACCCTCTAACCTGAAAGAGTTAGAGCTCATCGCTATAGAGGAATGGGCAAAAATACCACTGGAGACATGCAAAAAGCTGGTCAGCAATTATAGGAAACATTGATTGCTGTAATAGCCAATAAAGTTTTATTTTCTATTGATTATTTAAAAGGGTCAGTTGGCATTTCTGTGTGGAGTTTGCATGTCCTCCCCTTGTTCGCGTGGGTTTTCTCCGGGTGCTCCGGATTCCCCCACTAGTCCAAAGACATGTGGTACAGGTGAATTGAATAAGCTACATTGTGTATGTAAGTGTGCGCAAGAGTGTATGTGTGTTTCCCAGTGATGGGTTACAGCTGGAAGGGCATCCGCTGTGTAAAACGTGCTGGATAAGTTGACGGTTCATGTGTGTTCTGTGGTGACCCCTGATTAATAATGAATTTAAAACGATATGAATAATTCTATTATAATTCTGTTATTTCCTTTGTAACATGCCACTTTTTGTTCAAATGTAAAAAACTGAGAATTTTTTCCCCACAATGATGCCACTTGTACATCATATTATATTTTGGGAGAAGCCAATGTCATTTCTGGTACTTGCTGGTTGAATAAAAGTAACTTTAAGTCAGAATTTGCCAGGGGTATGAATAATTAATTTTCCAGGGGTATATAGTGCCTATAGAAAATCATCATACACTGTGAAAATCTATATCTTTGCTCACATTACACTCTGCTTCCAAAAGACCTTCGGGATGAAGTTGTAGAAAGGCAGGTTAGTTGCAGAAAGAGGTTAGGAGAAGGCTACAAAACCATTTCAAAGGCTGTAAAAGTTATTTGTTATGTGATTATTCAGTCTATTACTCATAGTTACTCTCTATAATCGAATCATTTGAAACATTACTTTAATTATTTTTTATTTTTCTTCAAGAAAATATTAATTTTGTTTTACATGTAATTTTTTGCTGAATATATATATGTATATATATATATGTATATATAT
>CAIGQQ010030389.1:0-18965 GCA_903798035.1 Danio albolineatus | reverse complement strand
AACTGTGAAGCTTTTTTTAAACCATCTAGCAAAATCCCCCCAAAAAAACGTCATATACATTTTTTACATGGTATTTTTTTGTATCACATTTAATACCTCAGATGTCTGTGCAACTTTCTGATCACAACAATGTTCATTTTAATTACAAATAACAATTTTGCCCATAGCCTTTTGACAACAGAAAACATTTCAGGCGGTTTTCTCTTTGTTTTTACCTGTTACCTGATATACCAGTTGTATATCAAATCATATACAACAGGTTTTTAAACAAATAATTGATCAGGTTGATATTATATAGGTCGTAGAAACTTGTATATCAAATATTATATAATCAGCTTTAAAGGGTTAACATAATATAATAAAAATGCAATTTTTTTTAGACTTTTTGATTGATTGATTGATTGATTGATTAATTGATTAACTGACAAATTGAAGCACTCTTCACCAGCACACAGTGTTATCTTAAAGGGCACTTATGATGAAAATCATCTTTTGGATGTTTGGACAGAACAGTGTAGGTATAGTGTGTCCACAGTCATATTGGAGTGATATGAAGACAATAAATCTCTTTTTTTAATTTCCTGACGTTAAAAAACAGGATCCAAATCCCTCCCGTTTTGAGGCCCACCCCAACGTGATGTAGGAGTGTGGTTTCCCTTCCCGCTGAATTGATTGATAGTTGCATATTTACATGTGTCCGTAGTAGCCTAACGTGTATATCATATCACAACAAGACAGGATGTGCGCAAAGTAACTGGGATTAAAAGATCTGTTCAGTTCGCTAGAATCATCAATCCTTATCAAATGTGATCAAGAATGAGTTTTACAAGTTTAAACGTTTTTAAAACAGTGCATGTTTGTAATCAATTACAGCAATTTCACTGTCTTTATCACCACAGCCGCGTGCCAGTACAATTATAAAAGAAAATGCTTCAATCCTAATTTGTGAACGGTAAATCAGGTTAATTTTTTTACATTAACATAGCGGATATTCATACAGCAGTAGATATTAACATGTATCCTGTCACATTTGCTGTGCAAAAACAATGCAAAGCTAAACGCACGAGCTGTGTGTGTCTGTGTGTGTGCGTGAACTTTGTAACGACATTGTGTGACTCATCATCGCATAAAGGCTTGAATTAACTTCACAACAAATACATCAAATAATCATTGGGAAAGTTCTTACTGTAGTATTTCTCACAAATATTATGTGAGATCAGCTTCCTTCATTTCGGTCATTGTGCTGTTTTTCTGGCACATCCGAGACGGAGAGTGAGGGACACTCTGACAGGTATGTGGGAATATGGGAGGGGACTAGCATTGAAGGCACAGGCAACAAAAACATCTACATTGTTTTGAGAGTAGAAAATCCATTATTCTGAAAGGTATAATAAATAATCTGATGGGTATTTTGAGCTGAAACTTTACAAGAGACTGAAACAAAAGACTTTAGTCTTGAAAAAGGGGTAAAACAAGAGAAAGAATAGGAACCAAAGTTAATGAAAAATTTGCAATTAATAAAAGAGTATAAGCAATTTGAGATTTTTTTTTGTGCTAATCAATGTTGCTGTAAATTATGTAATTTAGCATATTCCTTTAAACAAAAAGGAATGTCTCTTTCCTTTCCACACCTCACAAAAGAGAAACAATTACCTCATCATTTACTCACCTTCATGTGAATCACACACACATGCATGCACGCACACACACAATATGGAAGTCAATGAGTTCCAGCAACCAGCATTTTTAAAAATGACATCTTTTGTGCTCAAAAGAAGAAAGGAGCTGAAATAGGTTTTGAACAACAGAGTAAATAATGAGGTACATTTCATTTTGGGGTGAACTATCCCCTTAAGACCCCATTTACAATTTTTCAGCCTGATCTCGTGAGGAAACGTAAGTATTTGACATTTTGTCAGTTTAGTTCTTACAAATTCTTACATGTTCAGTTGTTGAGTACACTCAAAAAAATAACTCATTGGATGAACTTAATTTAATGGAGGGCAGGATTTCCATCCAATAAATATGTTTACAACACAAACTAAAAATATATATTTAATCAGTTAAATGTAATTGAGTTGGTCCAACATGATTTTATCAAATAAAAGTTTAAATACTTAATCTCAAAGGTCTGATAATATCATGTATGTCTATTATGTGTCGTTCATTTTTATTTGAGTCTCTCAGTTTTATTTGAAATTATCAAAAGAGCCATTTTTAAGCATATTTCATATTTTTAAGCATAATTTAGATCTGCAGTTGATTGACACTGATCTCAGAACTCATTTTAGGACAGTTATTGCTCAATGAGCAAAGCAACAAACTGTATTGTTGCTAATGCCTACATCCAAAGCATGGGTGCTTCTGCAAGGTGGTAATCTCAAAACATTATATGAAAATCTTCTAAACCTTCAAACTAAAGTGAAGATTAAGCTCTAACAAGTCTTTCTATTAACTTTAAACAACTAAGATTACTTTTATTGTCAATCATTTAATTCTCTTAATTCAATCCCACACAAAGCATGCTGGGAACTACAAATCCCCTAACCAGGTAGTTGGACCAACACAACTCTGTCATGTTGTTACAACACAAAACAATTAAATTAACGTAATGGTTTACAAATTTAAGCGGACGGTATATAAAACAAAGAAATTAGCCAAAGAAATTACAAGAATTGTTCAGTTTCAGCTCATTTTAAACAGGTTGTTTGAGCAAGTAGCAGTAATAATTTTTTTGAGTGTACGAATTAGCCACTAAATCAAAAAGTTACGAATTGCCGTAAGATAGCATTGGATTTTTCTATCTTTTCTGTTAGCTATTTTTCCTCCTTTTGTCCACTAAATATCCACTGTACACCAGCTATACAGAAAACACAAGGCCAACCTTTCTTCACAGTTTTTTTGACCAAGCTTATATCCGGCCCATAAATGAAAGCACCCAGAGGCAGGAAGCGTAAATAAAGTAAATTGCTATAGGATGCCATAACATGAGGCTGTTTGAAATAGAGGGTGAAGTGACAGTCATTTAAAAGCTCATCTGGCCGGCTTGGCATGGCGTTTCTCAACAAGACAAATGGCTGGACTAGTCAGCAAGCTGTAGAAACTTCACCAGCAGCCAGAGGAAACCTACTTAATAGATATTACAAAGTAGAGCGAAAAAAAAAAGTTCTGCACCGCTCTGCTCACACAAGCTATTTCTTAAAGGCCGCCCATGTTTCTTTCCCTACAGTATCGCTCCTCTTTTAGCAATCTCGGCATGCTGCGTTTTTCTCCAAACCTTTCATCACCTCGCCTTCCCAGCTGCCTTCAGCATCGCCTACACACATATGCCTTGAGCCTGACTTCCCGGGCAGATGCTTCCTCTGGACACTACAATAGAGAGAGCATATAAGTTCAATGTACATGATACTGACAAGGACAGCGCTGTATATTTAACCGCAGTCAAGGAGAAGGAAAATATAGAGACTTCATCTGCTATGGGGAAAGGTGTTATTTTCTGTTATGGGCACTCTGGCCCCTGCTAAATTCTCTTAAAACAAACTTTCCGCGTTCTAGTTGGTTTAACTTGGCCAGAATTGGAAAGTTCAACAGGAGGTATTTATATATCATAGAGAATGTAGAATTCCCCTTTTTCTCTGCTTATGATGTATTTGTTAAGTCAGAAATGATCTGTTGTGTATGTTGGTGTGTTTTAAAGGAATAATTAAAGGGAAAAAAATAAGCCATTGTTTAGTCATCCTTGACTTGTGCGAAACCAGTTTGATTTTTTTTTTGTCCTCTTGAACACAAAAGAAGATATTTTGAAGAATGTTGAAAACCTGTAACCATTGACTTCCATAGTAGGAAAAACAAGTACTATGGAAGTCAATGGGTAAAGGTTTCCAACATTTTTCAAAATATCTTTTATCTTTTGTGTTCAACAGAAAATAAAATGGTTTTGAACAAGTCAAGGATGATTCAATGATTGTTGAATTTTCATTCAAGTCAAGTAGGAAAGACATCCTACAGTAAGAGATGAAAGCACCTGAACGCAACCATAATGTCATAATTAGACCTAAATTAAAAAGCAAAAACACATTGATGATTTTTGTCATTTTTAAAAGTAGATATAAAAATATTTTTGTTGTTGTTGGTGTGAAGAATTGATAGAAAAAAAGATATAAAACGCTCAAGTTGTGTATAACCTGTGTACAGTATAACAAAAAACATATATACTCCTTTAATTCATATACTTTCACTGGATAAAAGGATATGTGCATAAACTGTGATAGAAATAGATATTTACAGAAAAAAATCATCAGTTTTAAATAGTCATGTCATTTTGCCTCAATATATAATGACTAATCAGTGCACCAATCTCAATCACATCATATCAAGTTTTAATAATTAAAACACTGAGCAAGAGTGACAATTTAATTCTCTTAAACACATGAGATAGAAAGCTTTTCTCACAATGCTTTTTAGCAGTATTCTACTTTTGTTAAATTTGCAGCTTTGGATGGAAACTATTATTATAATAATGCAGACCCAAATTCATAAAAAATATGTGTATGCCAAATATGTGGGTTGGCATTATTGCAAAAAAAGAAAAAGAAAGTGTTGCTTTCACTCATTGAAATACCCATAGGAAAAACACTGAAGTATTACTGGGGTTGAACTTTTATACTGTATCTTTAACTTTTATATCTTTTATATTTTTTTGTAGAATTCAGATGCAAAAGTGAGTCTATCTTTAGTTATTTCTTCAGTTATTTCTTCATCATCAAAAATGAGCAATAAATGGCCATTTTACCTGTTTTTATTTTTTTCACATTTAAGTTCTGTGGTTGAACTGTGCTACAAGAGCACTCTACAACACAAGTACCAGATGAGCTATTAAGCAAGATCACTACATTAAAAATGTCATAAATATGAGGATAGATATGAGATGCAAACATCAATCAGTCACGTGATCAGCTGAAACTGTACAAGTAAGTCTTTAGTTTTTGATCATTTCTTTACCCTGTAATTCTAATTTACATGAAATTGAACCAGAATAGTTGGTTTTACTGTCTCTATTTCTTCTTTCAACTAAAAACTGAATCTCTGATAATATTCAAGATATAGCTGAAAATGTATTACTTTTAGGAGCAATGGCATCCTACTCAAAACATACAAACAAAAATAAAATCTCTCTCGAAAAAAAATAATAATACTGAAGCACTCGTCAGAAAAAATGATGGGAACACAGCACAAGGCTGCGGCTATAATGCTGAGGTATTTTTACAAAAATAAACTTTAACCACTGACTCTTCACAGCCTCTTTGGGTAGAGATAACAACACTAACTTTACCTCACAATTCAGAGCACAGCTTCTTCGTGACATGATTCAACCTGGATCTGCTAGAGTGTTTGTCTTCCTCTTTTTTATTTGTACAATGTTTGTGGGCGAGACCGGGGTTTCAATTTTCCTGGGTCTGGGTGTGCAACAAACGAGCGGGGCTTGAGTTCCATGTCGATGTCACGCCGGCACGGCTAAAGACTTGTTATCGCGGCGATTCATTTGAACAACTATGAGTGACTCTTTTATAGATGAATCAATAATTTTAAATACTGTGCACTTTCTGATTTAACCCTTAGTGGATATTTCACTTCACTTAGAGCTGTGTTACACACTGCATGGAAGGCCATTTTCAAAAACCCAAAATAGGGGCTCTTTAAACAAGCAGCAAAATCTTTTTTGAGTGAATGATGTCTGAAACTTCATATTAGTATGTATGATTATTTGCCTATTTATGATAAATTGCTTCTTGCATTTCTCATTTGTAAGTCACTTTGAATGAATGAGGCTACTAAATGAATAAATGTAAATGGAATGTAAATGATGGTAGAAGCTTGTTTTAACAATGAGCCTGGGTAGCGACTACAACTTCTTAACTCAAATGCACAACATACTCTGATTCTGAGACGAAAACTAAGGCAGAAATTACGTTAAAACCTAGTTTTGAATAAAATGACCACCTCCTTTGTCTCCCAAGGGATTATTTCACAATTAGCGCACAATTCTGAAATGCACACAATTGAATAATTTTTCCTATTGATATTCCTAATAATTTGACAATTGCAGCTTGATTGAAAATGAACCAAAAATGTGAAACTTTCCTTGATTTGTCTTTGTTTTCGACCCATATTACACATCTCATATTTCATCTAAAGCATGCCGTCCATAGACAGTTTTGTTTCCATGGCAACCAAGAACACTAACTTCCCAAAAACTTTATTGTGGGCAAAACTGGTTGTTGTGGAAGAAATGGCTCAACGATTGAGAAATAAGAGCTATTTTAAGAACTAAACATTAACATTTAAGCAAAATAAATATTCAAACGTTTGCACACTTTGTTTAAAGGGGTAGTTCACTTAAAAACTCAAAAAATCTGTCATAATTTACTATGGAAGCCAATGGTTACAGGTCTTTAGATTTCTTTAAAATATCTTCGTTTGTTTTCGACAGAAGAATGAAACTTATAAAGGTTTGGAATCACTTGGGGGACAGTAAATACACTGTAAAAAATAAAAAAGTTGAGTTAACTTAAAATTTCAAAGCAACCGGCTCCAAAGAAATTTTGAGTCAGTGGTTGAAGTTGTGCCAAATCATTTTTTTAAGTTTGGTTTAATCTCTTGAATACCCGACGATTCCTTGTTATGGGCCTGCAGTACTTAAAGTCTGGCAATATCAGAAATGATATTCAAAACAGACGAACGGTAATGCACTACATGACTTTGCCTACAAAGCATAATCTACTCAAATACACTTAATTATATTAACATGAACACTCCACATTTCTTTATAAACGTGCCCATCGTATATTTCGTTATATTCCCTTCCAGTTTAACAAGCGAATCAGCATTGAACAGAACTTCACAGATCGCTAAAGAACAGACAGAGCTCGTCAGAAATTATCCCCACACGACATAAATTAGTTTTTTGGGAGCAAAACATTACATTTTACTTTAGATTTGCATGATTTTTTGGTTAATTTCGACATTAAATCTAAAACAAATCTTACCTGAATCAGGCGATGATGGCAGCTGCTGCTGATGAGAAGGCACCTCGTGCAAAATGCCATGACGACAGACTGAGCATGCGCAAAGGCAGGAAGCAAACACTCCGGTGAACAACTCAAAATGTAAAGTCTCCTCAACTTAAGTATTGATTTTAATTGAACAAACCAGTTCTAGACATTCCATTAAATCATTTTTAAAAGTAAACTCAACACATTGCTCAAAATATGTCCACCCAACTTACAATTTCGAATTGAGTTAACAATTTGTAAGTTGTATTTTTTACAGTGTAGTGAGTCAATTTTCATTTTTGGGTGCACTATCCCTTTAAAACATTAAAACTTTCATTAAAATATGACAGATGTATTCTGAAAAGAATTTAAATACAATCTATAAATGTAGCAAAAGAAGTCATGCAATGCAAGGTAAACAAAACAGTTGAGAATAAAACTGGCCAGATGTGATTCATATGTGTGTTTGTGTGCGAGAGAAGCAGAAGTGTGGTGAAGATGTGAAGGCTGTTCGCGATAAGGAGGTTGACATCAGTTGATAACAACGTGTGTGAGCCAAAACACCAGAGTCTTTGAGCTGTCAGTCAGGTTTGCGCACACACACGCGCACATACGCGCACCCCTCCTTCTTCCTCAAACCTATCTGAGATGTCAGATTGGATAGCTAATAGCCCCATCGATGTGGAAATAGCATCTCAAAGCAAATAAGATGCTGATGTCTCTCAAACAGGAAGAAAATCAATTACACACCGTTTTTAGTTTTGCTGCTGTGAGACGTAAAGGCCAAACACAATTATCAACAACACGAAAACAAATACAATACGAACTGACAGAATCACACGAGCAACTATCTAATAGATGTCAGTGGAGACTGACCAACAGAAAGCAATTATATTACATAAATCAAATACCACAACAACGCTGAAGAAACTGCAATCAAATTGCATTATTTTCGTAGCTCAGATGAAAGCCAGTTTTGCTGATAACTTGTTTACATTCTCAAGTTATTATTGTTTTACCTGTGAAATTAGAGATAAGCTAAAAGAAATGCTGAACGGATGGAGAAACCGAACAGTCTTTCGCAAATTAGAGTTAAAGGACCTCGAGGTGGCTCTTATCAACGTAGAGTTAATTTAGCACGAGACAAATGGTGATGTTTCTGTCTCTATGTTTATTTATTTATTACAGCTCCATGGAGATGTATAGCTTTAATTATTGTACATTGTATTTCGTTTCAAGCCTGATTAAATTGCACATTTTGTCATACTCAAGATTGGCAGCCAATGGCATTCCAGTGCTCCGCCTTCTTATTGTATTCCTTTCTATAAAGTCTGTTGTTTGGTTAAGTCCGGGGTATCGGATGGCTATTTTCCTCCAACATCTCCAAATTGAACCTGGTTCTTGTTTATTTGATCGCTGGATTTATTCTGACAACAATGACAATTACGCTTGCAGCCTTTATTTGATGCTATCATGCTAAAGCATTGCATTATTCAACATTTGACAATGGAGGTTTTCACATAAGAATGTAGCATTTCTTCTAATTATAAAATGTTGTGATCTGTAAGCCAATAAATACTTTAATTAATAAATTAAATAAATTAAATAAATTAAATAAATTAAATAAATTAAATAAATTAAACAAACAAACAAACAAACAAACAAACAAACAAACAAACAAACAAATAAATAAATAAATAAACACAATCACTCAAAATGACATTTCAACTTCCTGCATAATCTGTAAAAGTCTCTAAAGCTCAATATACTATCATGTTTTATTCTGCAGGGAAAAAAAAGAAAAGAAATGAAACATACACCAGTAATACACCACTAATTAAAAAGAAGTTTCACTTCTCTTGAAAATGGTGGCTAATATGGACTACAGGGGATGTTAGACATGTCAAGAACAACCATTTTCACAGTTCCTGTAACTCTTGGCAGAAGTACTTTATTTTTGGTGTGTTTGTACAGCAGTAAATGAGAATGATTTTAATTATAGAAACAATTTTGGTAGGACAAAATTAACTTCAGATTAGTCAAGCACAGCAAGATGAGAAATACCAGTTAAAATGTACATTGATATGCCAAATAAATTTGATTACTGTGCATTCAAACACGGACACAGTCAGCCATTTTGAATGGCAACCTTATGCTATAGTTAAAAGTGAATCACACTAACGTGGAATAATAAAGTTTGACTTTCTGGCATTTATATTATGCTCTGAAGTGACAGTGTTCAGCTTTTCAATCATTTTTCCATTCTGTATTCACAATGTCTGACATGAAGGTTAGCAAGAGAGCTTTTGTTGTTGTTGTGAATTCCGATTATTTTGTTGTGGGTGGTTTCAATGAATTTATCTAGACAAATAATTGAATGGTAAATTGTTGAAGAGTTTCAGTTCAATAGAGTGTCATTTGTGAGGAGGCAGTGATGAAGGACCAAAAACAAACTAATCTGTACCAAAAATGTAAATACATTTTTGAATTGGGTCTGACGGGAGCACTTTTAGCTTAGCTTTGCATAAATCATTGAATTGAATTAGACTATTAGCATTTTGATAATTTTCCTATTTAAGGCTTGACTCTTCTGTAGTTACATCATGTACTAAGGCTGAAAATGAAAGGTTGCTATTTTCTAGGTTGGTATAGGAGCTATACCCTCATTCTGGTGTAATAATCAAGGAACTTTACTGCTGTATCATGGCTCCAGCAGGCACAATGATATTAAACAGTGCTGTTACCTTGTTACCCGCTCTTTAAGATCTCAAAACTCAGGGCTTCTGGTAGTACCTAGAACAGCAAAGCCAAGTAAAGGGGGTCGAGCCTTCTCATTAATGGCTCCTAAACTTTGCAATAGCCTTCCTGATAATGTCTGAGGCTCAGACACACTCTCGCAGTTCAAAACTAGATTAGAGACCTATCTTTTTAGTAAAGCATACACTCAATACATCACATAGCGGTATGATGCATGAATGTGCTCCACGCATCTCGTTTATATACACTATGAACAGCAGCTACGCTAGTTATTCTCTTTGTTCTCTATTTCCACCTGGGGAAACTCATCCCGAGGCCCCCAGAGACTATGCAGCACCACGGATGCGATCCAAGACCCGCGACAAGACGATTCCAAGGTTCCATAATCCTGGACCATGCTGTATCCTAAGCAGCTGCTTAGTGCTTGGCGGAGTAGCAAGCATGAGACTGATTCCTGTTACCCTCCAAGGACAGACGAGCCTCGAGTTCTCCAGCCTCCGGCGCCTAGACTGCAGCTAGAGCTGTGCACAGATGGATTACTCTTCAGTGTTTGGACTGTAAGTAGTGCATATTAAACAACACTGAACTGAACTGAACTCCAACGCTAATAACTGGACTGACACTGTTTCAATTCACTATAACCTTCTATGTGAAGCTGCTTTGACACAATCTACATTGTAAAAAGCACTATACAAATAAAGGTGAATTAAATTGAATTACCTAGCTTGGGACTATTTTCAGGCTCTGCGTAATATCATTGAAAGTGCTCCCGCCAGACCCACAGATTGGCTGAATGGATAAAAAAAAAAAACCCGGTAAAACAGTTTAACAAGGGCACTTACAAAATTAGTTTAATTAAAAAAAAATCTGAAGTGGTCCTATGAAATCAAACGCATTTTTCTATAACAAAAAGCGATCACATAGCTATGCCCTGGTAACCACCCACAACATTACCATTGTATTATCCACGTAGTCATCACAAATACCTGCAAGCTCAGGGAGCACAATAAAAAGACATCATCTAATCTGGCCTAACACATTCTTGGTACATTTCCAACAGCCAATTGTTTTGTTTGGACGTATCAAACCATAAGACACTTTAGTTGCAATCAGCCACACTTGCGATGCAAATGAGCTCCTCTGTCTTCAAGATCCCGTTGTGACCGAAACAAAGACAATGATGACAATAATGCATGTTGTTTCATCAATTTCTCTTCTGGTAAATTTTTTTCGCTACAAGAATAGACGCATAATCACTCATTTCCAGTACGCCATTGTTACTGCGAGATTTCTAATCGCTCCCATTACAGATTGTAGCCCACTGATTTACAATGGACATGGAAGCCAGTTATAATTACTCTGTGATATATGGGGGTTATTATACCATATCGAACGCAATAATACGATAAAAGGCCTCCACGCCATCCACCTCTGTCACAATCTGTGGAGGCGTTCGCCGCCTCAGAGCACTGAGGTGTGACAGAGCTTTGATGAAGGACTTCATTTAGACCTGTTTGTGCAGTGGCCGGTCAGTCGCAGCTGAAAGAGACCTGCGGGGGATCGCGTTAAGAGACCTCTCATTAGAGAGAGTGAGGCATTATGGAGTCTTCAGGTCCGCTCGATGGCCACATACGGTTTCAGTGTTTGCTTTTGGAATCTCTGTTTCTCGCAGCTGGAGGAGATCACAGAAAAGTGGCGGTTAGAAAGCAACAATATAAAGTCAGAAAGATTATGCCACCTGTTTGTGCTGCCAGGGACTCTTATTGGACACTGCTCAGTCTCAGCGAGGATAAACACTGGCCTCTGGCGAAACTGGCAAATTTGAAATGGCACTTTTGCTATTGGAGAAGATGGAGACTATTACGCTGTTTCGTAAAAATGTATTATGTATATAAATATATACAACCCAAGGCCTGAAGGGGATTTAATCTTTAGTTTATGTGGGGATGTGAGGAGGAATTGCCCACCGATTTGAGCAATTTGATTTAAAGAGAGATAAAAGGCTGTCACGATGAGAAAAGAAAGTTACAATGCTTGTTCCATGCAATTCACAACAAATTATGTTGGTTGTTATGTAAAAAAAAATAATTTGTGTATATATATATATTTAAAGTAAGAATAATAATACCCCCTGAATTATTAGCCTCCCTGTTAATTTTTTCCCCAATTTCTGTTTAACAGAGAGAAGATTTTTTTCAACACATTTCTAAATATTTTAATAATTTATTTTTTATTTTTGATGAGAGTAAATAATATTTTGCTAGATTTGTTTCAAGGAACATCTATATGCATTATATATGCATTTGAATAAACAGATTTATTTACAGATATGTTTATTAAAATTATATTTTTGTCATAAAAGCGTCTTTAGAAATAGAAAGATAATACATTTAAACTCAAGCAAAATATTATAAAAAATACCCTATACAATTAACTAAATTTTATATATTTATGTTTCTTATATGTATTTATTTATTTATTTTTATTCAATATTTTTCCTTACATAAAAAATGGGTGTACTAATTTTTAGATTAGCTCTAGATTTGATTTCAGTACTGACTAAACTAATATATATGCACTAATTTTATAGAAAATATTTATTTAAAAGATAGACTCGTGAGGGGTGTACTAATCATCCATGCTGAGCACTGTATATATACTGTATTTTTGTATTGTCTAATAATAGCCACTAGTTTGTGTAAATTTATTTAATTACATCGTGAACATACTCTGTTTATCAACAGTTAACCATAGCTAACGACTCATAGGTGCAATTGAAAGCTATTTTCATACACAATTTGTCAGTAAAGCCGGTTCTGGTATACCTCCAGCATGTGTACGTGCACATTACAATATTTTGTGATAAATTCAAATTATCACTACAATATATGGTCTAAAATACCAATATTAATATCAGTACCAACATAGGTGTTAATAGTTGTGATAAATTCAAAATAACACTACAGAGTCATGCACTGTTAAAAAATGAAATTTATTAACATAAATGGTGTTGATATTGCTTGCAATTCGGATGAAGTACCTATCTATTGAGTATTTTAACATGACGTTTTGATTGTGTTGAATTAAAAAACCCAAAAAGGAACCACCATACCCATAAACACCGGCTCAGTTACATAAATATGAACACCACGTAAGACTTAAGACCATAAAACCAATATTATGAGCTCCTCCATAAACAAACCATCACGGTAACTATATCAACACAGCTGGACATGAACCTGGAAAATTGTATGGATTTCAGGTTCCCAGAGTGTGAAGAATGTACACAATTCATGTCTACAGTTTTTACAAAAATCTGTTAGAGAATGAAGTTCAAAGACTTTAACAAAAGTACAGTGTTTTGTTGTTGTGAATATTAAAGCTTCTAAAACAAAATCGTAGTCGTACAGTATCTGTACAACCAAAATGCATGTAATTTAAGTTATTTTATTGTTATTCATTGGTTATTATGTTTAGTTTTATCTGGTGACCTCGATGCTTTAACTTTTTTATTTAGTTTACTTCATTTTGAGTGAGAGGAAAACACCATTGTGTCTAGAATAAGAGCATTATTCAGTCATAATAAAAAAATATTACTTGGATATGAATAGGAGAGGAACAACACCCCTTGTTTGTTTGCAACCAATGCTAACGAAACATAATGCTACTAGTGCAATTTCCTTCCCAAGCAGCATTGTCTGAGGTTCTCTAATGAAAAATAATTATTTAAGCTTGTTCTCTAAGCAGGAATATGCAATTTTACATTGTGTTGCCTAATGTGCCTTTGGACGAATGCCATGCACATTAATCCTTGTCTTTGCACTTAACAAAGCTAAAGGTTTATAATCATCATTACTATTTATTCATTTACATTTTTCAGGCATTGCTTCAGCAATTTGAGCTCGTGTGGAAATGAGTCCTCCACCGAGGAAGCCAAGATTTCAGCTCTGTTCCAAAACCACTTCTGTACAGGCAGCATTTTAAGGCATCATCGACACGAGGACTGTTCCAGAATGCAATTTATTAAACTTAAACTTAATTATGCTGGCTCCTCAGACACCTTCTTTCGGCCAAATTAAAAGACAGCATCATACAGCACAGTATGTACTAGGAAAGTAATCCTAGAATGCACTGCAATGAAAAAAAAAAGTTGATCATAAACTATTTTTTTACATTTATTTCAATACTGAAAAGTATATGGGTGGTGCGGTGGCGTTATATTAAAAAAATTGAAAGGTTTTGTTCACTTGTTAAATACTATATTGTACTGATAGACAAACGCAAAAGCAATATTGTGAAGTGACTTTACATAAGAACGACACGGTGGCGCAGTGGGTAGCGCTGTCGCATTACAGCAAGAAGGTCACTGGTTCGAGCCTCAGCTGGGTCAGTTGGCGTTTCTGTGTGGAGTTTGCATGTTCTCCCCATATTCGCGTGGGTTGCCTCTGGTTTCCCCGACATGACCAAAGACATGCGCTATAGGTGAATTTGGTAAGCTAAATTGTCCATAGTTTATGTGTGTGAATGAGTGTGTATGATTGTTTCCCAGTTACGAATTGCAGCTGGAAGGGCATCCGCTGTGTAAAACGTATACTGGATAAGCTTGTGGTTTATTCTGCTGTGGCGACCCCTGATTTATAAAGGGACTAAGCCGAAAAGAAAATGAACTTAAAAGTATATGTGATTTTTTTTGCTTTTTATTAAACCCAAATGTTTTGTATGCAACGTATGTTTATGCTAAGCGCTGTATCTTCCCAAACCCTTTGCTTTAGAATTTAAGAGCTTGCCATAATAGTTATCAATCAAAATGAAAGATTTATTTAATCTCATTGTACTAATAAGTCAATGTTGTATATTTAATTATGCACTTTGAACATTTTGATTGCATTTGTCAACATATGATCCTAAAAAAGTGATGCTGATGAATTTTAAAAAATACTTTAATTGATAATTGTTATAGCAAACTCTCTCTCTCTCTCTCTCTCTTAATTTTTAAGTTGATACAGGATTTTAATGTAAGCTGACATTACTTGTAAAGTAAGTTTGATTTTTAAATTTCATTTTTTTAACAAAGCAGTAGCTCCATAAGTCTTTAGTGAATATCAAAAACAATAACTATTTTTCACATTGTTTATGATGTCTAAATTTACTTTTAGTTGATTTCATTTAAAGTTTTCACTTTTTATTTTCAAGCCTGTACACTCTATTAAAATATGTTGGACGTTTTTTAAAAATGCACTGCATCATTATGTTATTATATTTTTTTGTATTTTTGCATGACAATGCATTGTGTTTTATGAATAAGGAGCTTTTAAATCAGTCATAACATTAATTATCAGATTTTTATCATCCAAATGATCATTTGGTTATGATGTGTAAATTCACATTTTAGTTTCACATAAATATTAGAGGAGAGCGGGGATGAAAGTAATGTGGGACGGAAGTAACAAATCGTTTTTCTCCTGACAACATTTGATTCCCAGGTTATAACAGAACTTTCAGCATGCAACCCCCTTGATGGCGCTGGCAAATATCAGCTGATTTCAGAGCTGTGTTCCGTAGTTAGCTCTGAATTTCATTTTTTTAAGTGCAAAAAGTAAATTATTGTAGCAATTTTTATTACAAGTTGTGCTTTTCTTTTCAAGTGTCACACTCATAATCCATCCACAGGTTATTAAGTGCAATATCACATCTTTAAGTTTGCAGTGTCTGAGTTTTTTCAGTTTAAAAGTAAATCAGGTTTAAATGGCAAGAGTTGCTGTGGGGATTAAAGTAACACTGTTATTGATGTACCACTGCTAATAGCTATGCTTTATTTTTCACTTCAATGGTAGATTTCAGTGTTTTGACTCATATGTTATATGTTTTAAAAAAAGGAATAAATATTGCCTATAATAATAAAACATATTCAAAAATTGTAGAAAACAACTTTTTGCATTGTTGGATTGCTTTTAAAACATTTGATGTAACTGAAATCTAAAATGAAAATGTGGCTTAATGTTTTTTTGCAAAAATAATGGACAAAATATGTTTGCAGTCAACATTAACAAGGTCGCAGTTAGAAATATTTCAAATAAACAAGATTAAGCCAGTCAGTCTAGCAAATGTTACTTTCTTCCCTACTGATCAGGTCAAATGTAACAATGTGCTTTTGTTTAAAGTGAAACTATAAGAAAGTTGTTCTACATTGATACAAAATAACACCTGATTTTGATAGAGCGCTCTTGTGAGTTAGTAACACACAGCAAAAATATAGTTCTGCTAAAAAACATAATCTTTTTAAAAGGTTTTTATTTAAAAAATGATAATACTGATAATAAAAATTAAAAATGATAATAAAAGATAATACTTTCGTCCCTGTTCTCCTCTACTATAGTATTATTTACTATACACTACTATTAGAAAAAAAGGTACAGGAGCTGTCACTGGGGCGGTTCCTTTTCAAAAGATACATATTTGTACCCAAAGAGTCCACAGTGGAACCTCAAAGGACATATTAGTGCCTAAATGTATCTAAAAAGTACCTTTGAGGTACCATTATAGACCCTTCAGGTACAAATACGTACATTTGAAAACGTACTGCCCCAGTGACAGCTCCTGTACCTTTATTTCTGAGAGTGTAGTAATAATGTTGTGGTGTAAACTTCCATATTCTTTTACATAATGATCTTTAAAACTATCTTCATTTATATCATGAGTTATAATTATGTAAACAGCCTTTTAAATCAAAGTTTTTAACTCATATGTAATTCACTCACTTTAAAATGTTGAAAAACAGATTTTCCCATACATTTACAATGCATAGTTTTCAATTGGAATCGGTGATATTTTCTGCTGTAAGTGGCATAAAGCCGATCTTTGAAACAGTGAAGCCAACAAGCCTTTACAGAGAAACAGCCAATGTCAGTGATTTTTCCAACATTACACGATCTCTATACTTTCAAGGCTCCAGATGATAGGGTATTTGATGGTATTGTAGGAACTGTTATCCGTAGCATGTGAAGCTTCTCCCATAAAGTCTGTCGGCTTGAAAAGCAAAGCCTCTGAGTTTTCAATCATTATGCCTGCTCTGTTTTATTCAAAGCTTACAGGTGAAGATCAGAGGCTCTGGCAGTGATGACAACTCACTACGTGTTCTGTAGCAGTCTAATAAAACATTACAGTCTGTATGTATTCTGCGGGGTATTTATTATTTATTATTGTAGCACAACATCTGCAGTCAGTAAAGGGGCCTTCATGCTGACAGTGATTTGTAGGGACGAAGCAAGCAGAAGTCATTCATTTTCAATGAGAGATGGCAATTTCTGGCAACGTGAGTGGCAGTGATGGTTGAGGGCATGTCCGATGATCTGACACAGGTGATAAAAAGTTTAATTTCATGCAAATAACTATAGCAATAGGTTGGGAAACAATGGAGCTGACATAGTCTGTCTGCAGCAAGTGATTTTACTCTTCTATACTGTATGATTTGTCTCTACTCGCATGGCATGATATAATTATGCATGGAAACAGTGTCAGAAAGTGTCAAAAGCGAGTTTGACTCATGCACTGATAATTGTTCATCTTGTTCGTGATATGATAAATTATGCATTGCTGTAATTTATATACACTTTCCCAGTCCAAAGTGAATTTAAGCATGCAGCGAGGCAACATTTGGAAAGGAAATCTTATTTTTAGTAGCAAACATCTTGTAATTTCATTTTCAAAAGCTGTAGTCAGCAGAGCTAAGCGCCATTCAGAACTCAGACTGAGACTGAAATTCAAATTCCCTTCTTTGAATTAAGGAGGAAAGCACGATGCTGAATTGCAATTCATTTGAATATATGGACGTAGAATTTAAATGATCTGAACTTTATTAAATATTCATTTTACTTGAGTTTTAACTGTAAAAGCAAATGTGGCAAGGCTAGCTCTGAATGCTGGCTGGAAAAAGGCCTTGAAGCAGAAAGGTTTATGGGCTTTGACAGAGAATGACAAAATGAGAGCACAGACAGATGGACGGACGGACAGATGGATGGATGGACATACAGATAGACAAATGGGTATGGATAAGCAAATATGCAAATGGAAGGATGGATGGATGAATTAGTTTTACTGAAGGATAGACATAAAAAAACATACATACATAAAAACACACAGACATGAATGCATGGCTTGACAAGGATAGACAGATTGGAAGATGGATAAACATTCAAATACGCAGATGGATGGATATGCAGAGATGCAAATGGACAGATGGATGGGTGGATGAAGAATGGACAAACAGATGAATGGATTAATGGATGGACAGAGACAGACAGACATAGACAGACAAACAGACAAATGGTTGGATGAACTGACACAAATAGACAGATAGTTAGCTGGATAATCATGCAAATATGAGGATGGATGGATAGATGGATGGATGGATGGATGGATGGATGGATGGATGGATGGGTGGATGGATGGATGGATACAGATAGACATATTGGTAGATTGATAATGAAATATGTAGATGGATGAATATGCATAAATACAAAGGGACAGATGGATGAATGTACAGATGTATGGATAAATGGATGGATGGATGGATGGATGGATGGATGGATATATGGGTGGATGGATGGATGGATGGATGGATGGATGGATGGATGGATGGAAGGATGGATGGATGGATGGATGGATGGATGGATGGATGGATGGATGGATGGATGGATGGATGGATGGATGGATGGATGGATGGGCATACAGATAGACAGATTGGTAAATGGATAAGTAAATATGCGAATGGATGGATGATGGATGAATGGTCAGATGAATGAATGAATGAATGAATGAATGAACAGAGAGAGGAATTGATGAAAGAATGGTTGGATATACAGAAAGTAAAACAAACAGATGGATGATTGAAAAATGGTGACAAATGATTAATTGATGATCGGAATACAGACAGACAGATGGATGGATTGACATACAATTAGATGGATGGATAGATGGATCAGTATTTAAATATACAGATGAATGTATGTACAGACAGACAGACATATAGAACGATAGAACGATAGATAGAATGACAGAACGATAGAACGATAGATAGATAGATAGATAGATAGATAGATAGATAGATAGATAGATAGATAGATAGATAGATAGATAGATAGATAGATAGATAGATAG
>CAIGQQ010030388.1:0-10767 GCA_903798035.1 Danio albolineatus | reverse complement strand
GATAGATAGATAGATAGATAGATAGATAGATAGATAGATAGATAGACTTATCAGCAACAAAACTAGTGATCAAGAGTATAGACACCTGTTGACCCAAAGCAATAATACCGCTGTCTGTGTGAATGGGGCATTGAGTGGTGATTTTAGGGAGCAGCAAAGCTGAAAGTGGTGAGTCAACCAAAACATAGTTTTTACATAAGGTCAACAAACCATCTGAATATCAATATGCTCTTACGTTCAGAGACTCAGATAGCACTTCTACCTAAAAGTGTTTGGCCTTCTCTTAACATTACTCCTCTGTACAGCGTTCAAGCCTTGATCCACCACTTCATCTGAAAGGCGCAATTTTAGCAGGTTTCTTGGGTGGAAATATCTTGTTCTTCACGCACCAGCTCGATGCTGTCATAAAGCTGTTGACCCTGAAATCTGCAGAAAAGGTTCCTGCCTGGTTTTGTTCCTAAGCCCAGTTAATTGTTCCCGGCGGTCTTGTCACGTGAAGCAGCCTCAGGGTTGAAGCATTAATTCACATGAGCTCCTCTGAAACAGCCGTTTTAATGTGTAAATGTCGGTTTGCGGAAACAAAAAAATGCCCACACACACACAATGCTCTTACATTCATTACTGAAATCATCGACGTGATAGTCAGAGACAGAAAATGAGGGAAACGAGTGAGTTTCAGCTGCAGCAGAACAATGTGTATGTCATCCGCATGCATATTCTGTGAAGTGACTGTGTGGAAATGTCAAAACCATCTCATGCTCTAAAGAGGAGAATAATCAAACTGCTTTGCTAGTGAAATAGAGCACTAACCAAAGCAACTCCTCTGCACCCCCCTCTGAGTTCCCTATGCCATTATGCAGTTTTATCCTCTTTGAATATTTCTGAATATACTGATTGACAGTAGGGGGTGTCATTACCGCAAACTGTGTGAAGAATGAGTCACTGCTATTACACAATCAAAGAACAAAAGATGGGTGATTTTAAAGAGTCTCACCTTTCATTAGAACCGGTTTCAACCTATGCGAAACCTGGATTTAGACTTTCTTTTGTGAGACAAGCTGCTTTTTGTCTGGAGAATTTACCAGGATTCTGAAAAAGATGTTTTTAATAATGTTTGGGTTTTAAACGGCACTTCAACAGTATGGCTGTGGAAAAAAGGAACAGCCCAATCTCAAAAGGAAACGTAACTATTTTACATATTGCCAGAAAAATTCATTCAAATTCATACAATTTCATTTATTCATTCATTCATTTTCTTTTCGGCTTAGTCCTACAGTATTATTAATCTGGGGTCGCCACAGCAGAATGAACCGTCAACTTATCCAGCATATGTTTTACACATCGAATGCCCTTCCAGCTGCAACCTATCTCTGGGAAACACCCATACACACTCATTCACACTACAGACAATTTAGCTCACCCAATTCACCTATAACACGTCTTTGGACTTGTGGGGGAAACCAGAGCACCCGGAGGAAATCCATGCAACCACGGGTAGAACATGCAAACTCCACACAGAAATGCCAACTGACCAGCCGAGGCTCGAACCAGGGACCTTCTTGCTGTGGGGCGAATGTACACCCCCCATATGATTTCATTCATAAGAAAATGTATGATTTAAAAAAAAAAAACACCCCTAATCTCACCCCTATTTTTAGGTGTACAAATTATACTACATTGTACAAATTAAAACAAAATTAAGCACTTAATCTAAATGTTATGAACTGCTGTGATGTTGTACTGGCAGGACTGTACAATGGGCGGCTCATAATCATTATTTTTAGGGCGTCGTACTGATTCCTAAACAAAATCTAACAAACAACAACAACAAAATATGGTTCCAGTAATCAGCAGATGAGGTGCTCACATATAAGAACAATTCATTTACTTATTTAAATTACAGCTTTAAATCACAATTCAGCTTCGTCCACAGACCAGTTCATAAGACAAAGCAACACATTTATAAATGTATATATCCTTTTAGACAGTGCTTCTCAACCACATTCTTTGAGGACCACCAACACTGCATGTTTTGGATGTCTCCTTTGACTGTCACACCCATTACAGGTCTTTCAGTCTCTGCTAATGAGCTGATGATCTGAATAAGGAGTGGGTGTTAAGGACACCTGGAAAATGTGCAGAGCTGGTGGACCTCCAAGAATGTGGTTGAGAAATACTGCCTAAAGACAACTTAAATGGTTTCACTACAAATGAAACAAACAAACATGGAGCAGCATTTACTACACAGGGTTGTAGAGTTGTGGATGTAGCACAAGCTTTGAAAAATGACAAAAGTGATTTAATCGGATGATAACGAAATCAAGATAATCATTCTGTTATAATTACAAATGTTTGTGTCACTTCTAAGTCAGCTCTGTCAAATAAATACTGCAAGCCAGAGCCATTTCACCCTGCAGCCCAAGATCGGTTACTCACTGAAGCTAAGCAGGGCTGAGCCTGGTCAGTACCTGGATGGGAGACCACATGGGGAAAGGTTGCTGTTGTAAGTGGTGTTAGTGAGGCTAGCAGGGGGCACTTAACCTGTTGTCTGTGTGAGTCCTAATGCCCCAGTACAGGGAAGGGGACACTATACTGTCAGTGAGCACTGTCTTTCAGATGAGGCATTAAAACTGAGGTCCTGACACTCTTCATTAAAAATCCCATGGCACTTCCCATATATATAAGGCCCTCTATCGGCCCTTACCAATCATGTCCTCCTAATCATTCCCAGCCCGTCTCTCCTTTCCCCCTATAGCAAGTGGATGCTGTACAACAGTGGTGCACTCTCCGAAATAAAGGTATGTGAGCTGTCACTGGAGTGGTACCTTTCCAAAAGGTACACATTTGTACCTAAATGGTCCATATTAATACCTCAAGAGTTCATATTAGTACCTAAAAGTGCAAAAGTGTTCCTCTTAATTTTTTTTAGGTACAAATATATACTTTTGAGAATCCAATATGGAGAGGACCAATATTCTGAGAGTGTGGTGTGGAGAGGCCTCCCCATGATTGTGAAGCGCTTTGGGTGTATGGCCATACACAATAAAGCGCTATATAAATCCACGTTACATTACTTTAAAAATACCACATATAACAACATTTTCCATAATTCCATAATCATGTGATTATTAGTCATGCTGAATCAATGAAAGAAGTTAAATATTTTATAGTTTATAATGCAGCACTGTGAATTTCCTGGGTTTGTTCAGGTTCAACGTTTCTGCGTGAGAGCGCCCTCTAATCATTGGAGGAGATTTACTACTGAACACACAACCATGCTGCCTAACAATCACATGTATGATCGATCTCATTTGCAATTTCATTTTAGTTTAAATTAAAACTATCCTTAATTTAACCATAAAGGCTTCTCAATACAAGTATGAGAGTATTGATGCTGAATGTTGTGTTGCCAAATGCATGTTAAAGTGAATAAAACTTGGAAACACCATAAAAAGTGTAAAAACACAGTGCTTCACTTTGAATTAATGTAATTATATCGCAGCTGCTTTTGGATTAGTTCTGATTATTAATCATGTTACACACAATTGTTTTTATCACGTAAGGAGATACAATGCAAGACTCCCGCCTCATACGCCCCTGACCTATGACCTTCTTGCTTTTGCATGTGGGCGGGCTCGGCGTGGGTGCAAGGCCTTCTTTGATTGGCTGGCATCGGGCATGCGAATGACTGGCAGCTCTTAATGAGAGCCCAGGAGAGGTAACCCGACAGCTGTTTGTTTGCTGCTAATGAGAGACTGGTAGAGGAGAGAGAAAGGCTCACACACTGGAACTCTTTGAAAAAGGCTGCCTTCAGAGTGCCTGGCAGAAAAGAAAAAGTCCTACCTCTCCCTGAGGGCCGGGCTTGGGGGCCTGTCGCTTTGGAAGCTCCTGGGTTCTGCCACCGCTGTTCGTCACCAGTCTGATTTGATGTTTGCACAGAGACTGAGAAGCTGAGGCACCACAAAGCTTTGCTGTGTCTGTGATAATTAGGTTTAACAAGTTTGTATTGATCTCTCATAAAAGATGACTGTTAAAGACGACTATAAAAAGATGATGAACCATTTTTAGCATTTGGGTCAAACCAAAAAAAAAGTTTTTGTAATGATGTGAGATGCTTATTGGCTCGGTTTTATCTTCATCCATTGTTCTTTCCCTCTGAGCTTTTATAAGCCCCCCACAGCATGGTGGAAATAATTAAACGTGTATTTTCCAACCTAAAAAAAAAATCTTAAACGTCTGTTGCACTCTTTCCGAAGGACAAACAGCCTGCTGTCTTTCTTTTATGCAGAACTCCTCTCGGCTGGTGGGAGCTGCGTGATTTTAACAGACAGCATCAGGTGGCTTTCTGCTACACCGGCGCTGGAAACTTCTACTGCCGTGAAAACATACAGAGCTAAAAATATTGAGTTTTGGAATGTAAACACTGAATTAAACGTAGCAGGTTCTACTTGCGCGCTGCTGGAATCCTCACAATCAATAAAGTCGTTGGTAGACTATTTTGAAGGTACTTAAAGGAAAAGTTTTGCTAAAAATGATGAAACTTCTATCATCATTTACTCAACCGCATGCTATTCCGATGCTTTGTGTTTAACAAAATGTCTGAGCTGTGTGTATCGTGGAAAGAAAGATGGGTGTTCTCAAACTGCATTATGGATAAAGGTAACTGTAACACGTAGACATACTGAACAATAAATTCAGCTGTCATACATTAGCTTTCTGTGAGTTCTTAATTAACAGCTTTAGAATTTTATTGATAGGAAAAGAGCAGCTTGATCATTAAAAAAACTGTTTTATAGTGAAGTTTATTTATAAACAAATTTTGAGAGGATCACGTGCTTATGATTGTTCTCAGCTGTTCCAGCGTCAGCTCATGATTGATTATCCAGTCAGATGATTTCTAACTCTCTATAAATAACCAAAGTTCTCTTATCTCAACATCTTCATCTTGAAGAACCCCACCCACCTCTACTTTCTCACCTTTTCAGATAGGCGACACGGCGGCCCAGTGATTAGCACTGTTGCCTCACAGTAAGAATGCCTCTGGTTTAAGTCCCTACTAAACCTGATGACATTTCTGTGCAGAGTTTCGCTTGTTCTCCCCGTGCTCGCGTGGGTTTTCCTCGGGTTCTCCCGTTTCCTCCCACAGTCCAAATAACACGCACCTTAAGTAAATTGAACACACAAATTGATACCACAGTCAAGCTCTTAGCGAGTACACCTCACCTCTTCTGTCACTAGCTAAAAATAAGCCGGGGGGTGGGGTGGTGGGGGATCTACCTGAGCTCAAACTCTCCTCTCGCTCTGCAAACGAGAGGGAGCCCAGGGATCGAGGATCTCATAAGCTCAGGGCTCTCTCCCGGGACAGCATGCCAAACAAGCTTTATTATCAATCATCAGCTAAGTGTGAACTCTTGAAGCACACTTTAGAAAAAATGTAATACTAATGAAAAGATATCTGCAGTATGGGAGTTTTTACAAACTTCTAAATGGTTTTGGGAAAAGAAAGATCTAGATGTTTTCTACAGTTAAGGTTTTAAAATAAAATCACGTCATATATCAAGATATATTTAGCGATCTGTCCATTAGATATTAGTATTAGTCAAATTTAAATACCTGTGTTGGTGTATCTCAGGAGAAAAACATCATTTTTAGGTGAATAATAGCTTTACAATAGTAAAACACAAAATGTTCAAATACTGTAATGTTTGAAAGAGTTGAAAGTAAAATGGGTCCCACTTTACATTAAGTGGCCTTAACTAATATGTACTTACACTATAATTAACAATTAGTTACAAAGTACTTGTGTAAATACATGTTTTTACATTGTACTAATGCTTTAATATATACATGCATGTAATTACATCTGTAATTAATTTCTGTAATTACATTTATAATTACACTATTGACCATCCCTTACTCCTTATCCCACTCTTAAACATACCCATGCCATCAAACCTGTCCCTAACCCAACTCATATCCCGCCTCAAGAGCACTAGAAGTGTTCTGCAATACATTATGAACACAGTAAGTACATTGTGCTTGTATTCAGATGCAAGTACATAGTAGTTAAGGCCACTTAATATAAAGTGGGACCGTAAACTGCTTTAGCGTTAGCTTGTTATTTGTACGGTGTACACATACAGAAAGCCAAAAGACTAGTATATCTGAATTCATATTTGAAACCGATGAATGAAAGGATTCTAAAGCATGCATTCGAAGTGTATTTTACTATCCCATGAGTCCACAGGAGAGGATTTATGAATAGCACTGAAGTGATGCAACTGACACTGATAATTTGCATGACAGTAATAACACGGCAAATGCAGTACATCTGATACTACTCAAGTTCATACTATATAAAACATACTTTCAAATTGTCAAAACAAGCTCAAATTCAAAAGCAATACCTGCTCGATATGAAGTTGTAGATGCTCTGAGTTTTAGACTGAATATTCATTCATTCGGCTTAGTCCCTTATTTATCACCACAGCAGAATGAACTGCCAACTATTCCGGCATATGTTTAACACAGTGGATACCCTTCCAGTCATAACACAGTACTGGAAAACACCCATACACTCATTCACACACTACAAACAATTAAGTTCCAATTCCAGTTCACCTATAGCGCATGTCTTTGGATTGTTGGGGAAACTAGAACCTGGAGGAAACAACGGGAAGAACATGAAAACTACACACATAAATGTAGGACTCGAATCAGCAACCTTCTTGACAGTGCTAACCATTTAGCCACTGTGCTGTCATTTAGATTAATTATGCAACATCATTTAGCATTCTTATGATTCATAAAATCAAACATTTACAACTTACAAGGTTTACATATCACATTTATCACTTCCAAAACTTACACACATGTGCAGTGCTCATTGCACAGTCATGAAATTGCCAATATTTGTACATATTATATAGTTGATAAAATACATTAAACTGCAAAACAAATTAATAGTAGAGAACAATAAACAATTGCAAGCATCAGTACAAAGCATACGTTTTCAGCACGCTCACAAAAAGTAACAATCCCATCTGTAAAGGGCAAAAAATCACCTGAGCAACCATTTTGATAATATGATAAAAAAGAAAGCTGACATATTCATCAAAATAGCCTTTAGCATATATTTTGCATACTTTTGGCCTCCACCAACCATGTTTGTAAGATGGAAGATGAAAATAAAGCTGCATATTTGCAAAATAAAATAAATAAATAAAGTTATTTTTGGGGCGGTGTGGTGGCTCAGTGGTTAGCAATGTCGCCTAGCAAGAAGGTCACTGATTCAAGCCCCAGCTGGGTCAGTTTCTGTGTGGAGTTTGTATGTTCTCCCCATTTTCATGTGAGTTTCTTCCAGGTGCTCTGATTTCTGCCCCAATCCAAAGACATACGGTTTATTCATTCATTCATTTTCTTGTCGGCTTAGTCCCTTTATCAATCTGGGGTTGCCACAGCGGAATGAACAGCCAACTTATCCAGCATTTGTTTTATGCAGCAGATGCCCTTCCAGCCACAACCCATCCCTGGGAAACATCCATACATTCTCATTCACACACATACACTACAGACAATTTAGCTTACCCAATTCACCTATACCACATGTCTTTGGACTTGTGGGGGAAACCGGAGCACCCGGAGGAAACCCGCGCAACCACGGGGTGAACATGCAAACTCCACACAGAAATGCCAACTGACGGGTGCCCTGGTTTCCCCCACAGTCTAAAGACATGCACTATAGGTTAATTGAATAAATTGGAGTAGAGCAGGGCTGCTCAACCCTGTTCCCAGAGATCTACCGTCCTGCAAAGTTCAGCTCCAACCCTAATCAAACACACCTGAACCAATTAAACAGGACTTGAACAGCACTTGATAATTACAGGCAGGTGTGCTTGATATGGGTTGCAACTGAAATCTGCTGGAAGGTAGATCTCCAGGAACAGGGTTGAGCACCCCTGGCGTAGAGTATGAGTGTTTGTGAATGTGAGTGTATGTTTCCCAGTTCTGGATTGCAGCTGAAGGGCATCCACTGTGTAAAACATATGCTGGATAAGTTGGCAGTTCATTCTGCTGTGGTGATCCCTAATGAATAAAGGGACTAAGCTGAAGAAAAATGAATGAATTAAGGAATAATGTTATTTTTGGGCAATTTGTTTTTTTAGATACACCCAAACACAAACATATTTTCATGGTATTTGCGCACGGTGGCGCAGTAGGCAGTGCTGTCGCCTCACAGCAAGAAGGTCGCTGGTTCGAGCCTCAGCTGGTTCAGTTTTCTGTGTAGAGTTTGCATGGTTTGCTCCGGGTGCCCCGTTTCCCCCACAAGTCCAAAGACTTGGTACAGGTGAATTGGGTAAGCTAAATTGTCCGTAGTGTATGAGTGTCAATGAGTGTGTATGGATGTTTCCCAGTGATGAGTTGCAGCTAGAAGGGCATCCGCTGCGTAAAACAAATGCTGGATAAGTTGGCGGTTCATTCCGCTGTCGCGACCCCAGATAAATAAGGGACTAAGCCGAAAAGAAAATGAATGAATGAATGGTTTTATGTGTGGTGTTTTTGATTCTGACTAATTAGTCAGATTCAAGCTTTTATAAGGTTTTATTCCCTGCCTATTGATCAGAGTATTATTACAGGTTTATTTGCCACCACTTCGAATCTGACTGAACTTTTATTCAGATCAAGCCCAATCGATTGAGGTGTTTACATGAAAGCTGCTCAATGCAACTGAGCCATCAATCCGATTACTCATGGATCATTTGAATGCATGTAAACATATGAGACTGAGTTTTGTTGTGTTAGTTAAATTTTCATTTCGTAATGATTTTTAAAAAAAATTATGCCATTAATTACGGCATGCGAATACAGGTACCACCCAAGATATTTCTAACAATAGATATTTTCTGTCTGTTGTTGCAAAGTACCTTCATTCATCTTGCTGAATCACCTCTCCTTTCATTCCTATATGTACTGTACTTATTTTAAATAGTATGTTCAGGGATGAGGTCTAGTGTTTCTTTTCACACCGACTCTTACAAAACCTAGCATCCTTTCTTCTGCATGAGAACAGCGTCTCTCTCTCTCTCTCTCTCTCTCTCGCTCGCTCTCTCTCTCTCTCTCTGTGTGGGCGATGGGGGAGTGGATTTATGGCGTAGATTAGAGGCAACGTGAACACGCTTTGCCAGCCGTGTGTACATTCAAACGCCCGTGGGTGGCGCCAAAAGAGCAAAGCGCGTTTCGCCCTTAACTGTTGAATGCATCAAATTGTATTTGTTCATTGGATGCGATTCCACACTCGATCAATACTCATCACATTCTACGACCCAAGTGCTCAGGATTATGATCCATGCACGAGAAACTAATGACACAACGAGCAGAGCTGAGTGGGTGACCCTTGAGGGAGATCTTTTTTCAAAAAGAATTTGAAACTGCCTCTTTCAAAAATAGATACAGGCGTTTGCTTAAAGACAAAAAAAAAAGAATATTAGAAAACATTTTATTACTGTTAAATTTCATATATTTATATTCATTTATATTCAAATATTCAGCTACATTATGCTCAGTTTGGTCACTGCCATTCACAAACCCTCTCCTGGGGCCTCATGAGTGGATAGTAGGGCAGTGTATAAAAGCATGAACTACAAAATTTAGCTGCTAGTAGTAATTCATCGGGGTACTTTCTGATTGTTGTGTGTACTGTGGACTTACATTGCACTATGCAAGCCTATGTCGAGAATATATATATATATATATATATATATAGTTTTAAATGTTTATGGGTGGGCGCCACGGTGGCGTAGTGAGTAGCACGTTAGCCTCACAGCAAGAAGGTCGCCGGTTCGAGCCTCGGGTGGGTCAGTTGGCATTTCTGTGTGGAGTTTGCATGTTCTCCCTGTGGTTGCGTGGGTTTCCTCCGAGTTCTCCGGTTTCCCCCACAAGTCCAAAGACATGCAGTACAGGTGAATTGGGTAAGCTAAATTGTCCGTAGTGTATGTGTGTGAATGAGAATGTATGGATGTTTCCCAGTGATGGGTTGTGGCTGGAAGGGCATCCGCTGTGTAAAACAAATGCTGGATAAGTTGGCGGTTCATTCCGCTGTGGCGACCCCGGATTAATAAAGGGACTAAGCTGACAAGAAAATGAATGAATGAATGAATATTTATGGGTATCACTGCCTACACATGGCACCTAAATGAATCTCGAGGTGGTCCAGCACTGTCTCTTGTGTTGGCTCTCAAAAATTGACATAATACAAGTTGTAGTAAGAGATCCTTGAGAATATGATTTTTTTACCAGTTGGAATCTTGTGTTTATAATAATTTATATAGCATGACTTTAATAGCCTATTTCATTTGTCAGATTTTTTTTTGCATCATAAAACTATTACTGTCGGTTCATTCCGCTGTGGCGACCCCAGATTAATAAAGGGACTAAGCCGACAAAAAAATGAATGAATGAAAACTATTACTACTATAATGTTTCTGCTATATTGATTATTTCACATATTATTATATTATATTATATTATATTATATTATATTATATTATATTATATTATATTATATTATATTATATTATATTATATTTTCCCAGAGATGGGTTGCAGCTGGAAGGGCATCCGCTGCGTAAAACATATGCTGGATAAGTTGGCGGTTCATTCCGCTGTGGCGACCTCAGATTAATAAAGAGACTAAGCTGAAAAGAAAATGAATGATTATATCATATTATATTATATTATATTATATTATATTATATTATATTATATTAT
>CAIGQQ010030383.1:0-14180 GCA_903798035.1 Danio albolineatus | reverse complement strand
TTTATTTATTTATGTCTGTTGAACAGAAGATATTTTGAAGCATACTGAAAACTGGTAGCCACTGACGTCCATATTATACACAGCAAAAAAATCTGTACATTTAACTCAATTTGAGTTTAACTTAACACTCATTGGGTGCCCATATGACTCCCTCCATTTTGGAGTTAAAATAACACTCTCTAAAATGTGAAATTTGTACATTACTCACAGAGTTCATTATTCATTGTTCATTGTTAATATATTACCCTTTTTCCTATATTATGTTTGTGACAGATAACAGTGATCAAATGTATTAAATAGTTTTAATGTAATAAATGTTTATTAATCTTTTTAGAAATAATTTAAATATATTCAACTCTTTGCATTTTAAAATGCAACAAAACATGTTTCAAGTTTAAGTAAAACATACTGATTTGATCACTGTTTGACTTCCCATCACTAGTGGGAAATACACTGCATATTGGGTTAAAAGTTTAAAATATACTCCAGTCTTAACGCTGATAACACCAAAAAAAAAAAAAAGAAAATAAATACTGGAATTTTAGCTGTGTAGGCAAAAATATATATGTTGTACAAAAATAAAGCTTTAAAAGAGGAAAGAAAACTGAAACGGGTTTGGAACAAGTGAGGATGAGTAAATTATTTGCTTGAGTTATCCCTTTAACTGTGATCCTTTAATGTCCACAACATTCTTATGATGCTTAAATATGCCTTGAAATATCTGTGATGTGTTAGTCTGTGTCCATTTCACATGCAAAGCTGAAAATGTTATTTGCTTGTTTTTAATAGTGGCTTTGAATCATATGTAAATGTGAGAATTGATGTGTCTATTTCTGGATTAAGGTTTGCATGTTATGAATATGTTTAATAAAACACGTAGACTAGATATTCTTATTGGAGCAGTTCATTAACATCTCCTTTCAATTTGCAGAGATTAATTCCAATAAGCCACAATTTCTCATGGACACATAAGTGTTGACTTCACAGTGTGATTCAAATGAGAAAGTATCCAAGCACTCAGTTGCGACTTGCTCTGTCTTGTGATTTGTGCCTTAGAAAAGAAGGACAGTAATGAATTATAAGAATAGAACGCAGACTCCAGTCAAAGAATCAATATTCTTTCTCAAGTATCACTGTAAAAGCCCCATAAACATCAAAAGCTCGTTTTAGCTGAATTATACGTACATCAAACGTATTGCTTGCTTTTGATTTGAATGTGAAAGGTTTTCTCGCCCTCTAGTGTTTGCACGGGATGTTACACTTGGACTTGAATTGCTTGAATTTCATCCACATTTTTTCCCTTCCACAATTTTATTTTTTTTTGCTAAATATCTTTTATGGTCACAGAGGCTACAATTATAAAATAAATAAATAAATGTTTTTGCAAGCAGTTGAAAGCAAGTGAAATTATTATTTCTTATTTATTAGTGAAATTATTATTTCTTTTTCCCCATCTTCGTTTTTTTTATTTTATTTTTCTAATATTGTGTTTAACAGAGCAAGAGAATTTACAGTGTTCTAAAATATTTGTTTCTTCTGGAATATACATTTTAGTTTTGCTGGAATAAATGCAGTTTTAGAAGAAATATAATAATAATAATAATAATAATAATAATAATAATAATAATAATAATAATATTAACCCCCTTAAGCATTTTTTTCCCCAATTAGCTACAGAAAAAAACATGTTGTCCAGTGACTTGCTTAATTAATCCAGCTTGTCTAGTTGACCTAATTAACAGCGTTTAAATAAAAAAATAACCATAGAAATATGTACTCTACAAAGCGAAGACAAATGAAATTATTATTATTATTACATATTTTATGAATGCGTATCTATGTAACCTATGTATGCATGTACATTTGAAGTCAGAATTATTAGCTCCCCTGAATTATTAGCCCCCTGTTTATTTTTGGCCCCAATTTCCGCTTAACGGAAAGAAGATTTTTTTAAACACATTTCTAAACATAATAGTTTTAATAACTCATTTCTGTTCACTGATTTATTTTATCTTTACCATGATGAAATTAAATAATATTTGACTAGATATGTTTCAAGACACTTCTATAAAACTTTAAAGTGACATTTAAAGGCTTAACTAGATTAACTAGGCAGGTTAGGGTAATTAGGCAAGTTATTGTATAACGATGGTTTGTTCTGTAGACTATCGAAAAAAAATAGCTTAAAGGGGCTAATAATAGTGACCTTAAAATGTTTTTTAAAAAATTAAAAACTGCTTTTATTCTAGCTGAAATAAAACAAATAAGACTTTCTCCAGAACAAAAAATATTATCAGACATACTGTGAAAATGTCCTTGATCTGTTAAACATAATTTGGGGAATATTTAAAAAAAAAAAAAAAAGAAAAAGAAAAATCAAAGGGGGGCTAATAATTCTGACTTCAACTGTATGTAGGTATGTATATATGTTTGTATTCATTCTTAATGATAAAGCTGATTTTAGCATAATTACTTAAATTTTTAGTGTAATGTTGTTTAAATTAACTCATGAATTTACTGTTAGTTTCAATGCAATCAATAAATTCAATTTAATGCAATCTTGCTGAATAAAACTTTTTAAATATATATTTTTTACAATTAAACCCTTGAATGTGCTAAAATTTCCACATTTTATTCATTGAGCAGATGCTTTTATGGAAGGTGATTTACAAACGAGGACAAGAGAAGAATTCAGGACAACAAAAGTGTTGTGATAGGCCCCATCCCAGTTAGTGCATTTGGTCCTGTGTGTATAATAAAATAGAAAATATAGAGGGTATTAATATTATAAAGTGTTTATGAAAATAAGCATTCAATCCATCTTTCAAGAAAATGAAACATTGAAAAAAAAAAATGCACAAAATGTTGAGCGAAAGATGCAAAAGTTCTTATGAAATCTGTGAGAAAATAATTGGCATCATTTAATGTCCTAGTAAATGATGTCTGAGCATGCTGTCTTTGTTTTACATTAGGCATGGGATAACCGTTTTTAAGGTATACAACGTTTTGGAAAAGTGTAGGTTTTAAAAACCGACAAAATTTTCTGCTATAACGTTCCTAAGATATGTGCAAGATTTTTTGTAGTTTTTTAGGACAACAGTATCTCCAGCAGAAAAGATATCCAAGGATGCTGTTCTAAATTGTAAAGACATCTGTGTTTTTGAAACAAATTAAGACAGCAGAAGTCAATTATGCATTTTCAATTTAGCCTGACATGTTTACTGCTCCATAATATTTAAAATGTTTCTCAAAATAAATAATATTGTGTTCAAAGGGGATTTAATTAAAAAAAATTATTTACCCAGACATTTAAGAAGAGTATATTTTAGAGTAGTAATCTCAATAACGTCAAAGCAGTAAACCGTGATAGTTTTATCCAAGTTTATCATACCATCAGAATCTTATACCAGCCCATGCCTATTTTACATACACCCTTTAGGCATGGAAGGGTTTTGTTTGTTGTTGTGTTGCTGGAGCATCAGCTGTTCTGATAGTTATTGGGAATGTTATTTACTACTCACCTGAAGGCAACAACTACCCTTTAACCAAGACACGGCAGAGGTCACAGAGGAAGAGGAGCGCAGTCATGTAGCTCGAGGCTGAACATCGAATCCAATTTGTCAAAGAGAGATAGAAAGATCTTAAAACTGGATGTCGTTAGAAGATTAGCGATAGGGAAATTGCTGGCAATCTGTTGGAGATCAATAAAGGTGTTCAAATACACATCCCTGTGGAGCAGCAGCACTGCAGGGTGAAGATAACAAACATTTCACTGGATTTAGGTATGCAATTAAGTTAAATGTTAGTATTTGTTATAGTCTATTAAGGTCTGATAATTTTTTTTTCCAAATTTCAAATAAATAGTTTGTCACCTAGAGGTACAAAGGTCTAAGAATAAATAAATTGTTCAAATTGTTTTTGAAGGCAAAATGATCAGTGAAATTCTTCTTTTTATTTCTTTCCAAAGCAATATTTAAAAGAGAAAATAATTTTCAGTGTTTTCTAAAATATAAGAGGAATTGCTACTCTCAATAGTCATATTTACATTCTGTCGATGTGAAAATCTTGTTTTTCATTGGCTTGTTTTTCTGCCAATGAGAAAATCAACTTAAATTCCACTCCCAATCTCTTTGTTAGAAACACTATATGTGTGGCACGAGGCCCATTTTTATTTATATGAGGAAATATGCATCTCTCCATTTACACCAATATGGGGCAATTCCTGGAAGAAATGGCATGGGGTTTAATTACTGGTATAAAATTAAGTATGGTAAATAACCTATATGAAGGATACACTTATGACCTTTCAGCAGTTGGTTTCAAAATACAGTCTTCCTCAGAATATATATAAACCTACTTGGAGCCCCAATATTCTACCTTTGTACAACTTATTTTAAATCACATGAATGATAGAAGAATTATATCCTTGTTTTATAAGACATTACTGGATAGACTTAAAGAATATTTCCTATCATACCTTTCAGCATGGAAAAGAGACCTTCAGGTAGATATTACTGCTGAGGAATGGGAATATGCACATCTTTTAGCTTAAACTCAAACCAATAAGAATGTAGAATACTGCAATACAAATGGAAGTGAAGCAGAGACTGAAAAAAAAAACTTGTTCTTTTGGTTGCTTTATAAATGGATAGGGGAAAAAGGGATGTCTTTGAAAAGATCACTAATTTAAATTCAATGTGATATTTTTATTATAATTTGTATTTATTATTATTATTATTATTATTATTATTATTATTATTATTACTTTTATATATATAAACACACACACTTATTGGTCAATTTAAATGTATTTTATATATATATATATAATTTAATTTAATGCAGCAATTTTTGTTGGTTTTTTTTTCTACTGGAGGAGCGGACAATTTTTTTAATGTTTTTCCCCCCCAATTATATTATATATCCATATATTATGGATGAATGGATAGATAATGTCAATTTTTGTTTTTCATAAAATAAACGTGTTCTTAAATGTTCTTCGACCATGTTTCCACTAGATGGCAGCAAAATACACTTGTGGCCTGGTGGCCTCGTATTTTGTATAGGTTTTGTAGGCCTTTGAATCCTATAAGTATATAACTATGTAATGTTTTACCTGTAATAGCAGTGTCTAGACAGCTTTAGAAATTATACACATTCTTCTTCACCATTTTCCCTTCATTTGGAGCTGTGCTGATCGCTATAATCCATCAAGTGAATCACCGATCTTCCTTTTCAGGCCCTAGAGAAGATATATGAAGTTTCCATGGTTTCAGTGCAACAAAAGCAGAGATTATTCAGAAAGGCAGCATTCCTCACAAGGCAGCAATTGTCTTCAATATATTTATAACTGAATGAGTTGAGTCAAGGATGCTTTCTACACTGCATGTACTGTATTTACTGGAAAAATATTTTTTCCCCCAATACCAGAATACCAAACCGTCGCTGCTTTAATACTTTATTGCAGTGTTTTTCTATATAGCCTTCATTGATTTCTTTTCTAAAGCTGTATCTATGTTGCCATTTGTTTGGTTTCACTTTAACAACGCATGTTCCTGCTTGAAACGAGCAATTAGCTACTCAAATTAGATGTGAATGAGAGACTAATTATTATGGTTAAACAGGTGCAAAAATAGTTCTTTTCACATCACAAAGCCAGAGATATCTAACAGAGAATGGCTTTTTAATGTCCCTCAAATAATTGGTTGTTTGCTGGCCGTTAGAGGACACTTCACTCCAGACATTTCACAGTCAAGCCCGTGGCATTACTTACAGCTAGAGAACAGTTGCATAACACATCCTCATGGCCTCTTTTGCTAATGAAGAGATGCGAACACTGAGCTCTTTGACTTTTTTTTTTTTACTTACTGATGTCAATCTCTCTCTACAACA
This sequence comes from Danio albolineatus, assembly GCA_903798035.1. Lineage (NCBI taxonomy): Eukaryota > Metazoa > Chordata > Actinopteri > Cypriniformes > Danionidae > Danio > Danio albolineatus. Next base: position 8,288 of record CAIGQQ010030383.1, on the reverse strand, counting down.
CAAAGAGATCTGCATTTATATGCATGTGCTGTAAACGGCATTATGGTCAGGTCGGTTAGCAGCTCCAAAGTTGATTCTTAGTAATATAAATATAACACTTTATATTGCAACTTAGCCACTGAATACACCGTTCATTATAGCATTTAAAAAAGGGTTTTAGCCTGTACGGATTTCTTATGTTTTGCATGTTAATCACACTTTAATATTTCATATCACTAACAAGTTAAAACATTAAACAAAGGTAACATAAGTAAACACGTCATGCGGTTTTAAAATAAAAGTTTTACTTATTAAGGGAAAGCAAAATACAAAACTACAAAGCAATGTGTGAAAGTGTTTGCCCCTAAACCTAATAACTGGTTGGGCCACCCTTAGCAGCAACAATTGCAATCAAATGTTTTCAATAACTTGCAAAGAGTCTGATGCAGCACCATGAAGGAATTTAGGCCACTAAGGTGGAGGAATTCAGCCACTTTTGAAAGTTTTCAGGCATGGAGCTCCTCTTTAAAGTCATACCACAGCATCCCAATTGGATTCAGGTCAGTACTTTGACTAGGCCACTCCAAAGTCTTGTTTTTTTTTTCTTTTCCTCAGACATACAGAAGTGTTTTTTCTGGTGTACTTTAAGGCCCTGTTTACACTAGTGCGTTTTCGTTTTAAAACGCATAAGTTTTGCTACGGTTACGCCATCCGTCCATACTATGCCGGAGTTTTCGAGGTGCGAAAACGGACCGTTTTAAAAACGCTGGAGAGAGCGTTTTCATTCTAAAACGCTGCTGTTGCGTCTCAGTGTGGATGGAGGGAAACGCATACTTTTGAAAATGGAGGCGTGGCTGCTGAGATTCGCTACGTGATTGGGGCTTTCGGTCATTGCGTATCCTTCCCTTATTCGTCAAGCGCACGTGGCTAAAACGTCACCGGCAGACGGCAGACCAGTCTTCACTGTAAACACTGTATTTTCGATAGCGATAGATGTTTTATATTCATTTGTTACTTTAAGTAACTCAACCTCGTCATCTGTCCTTAAAAAGACCTCTCTTGCTTTCTTTACCATCGCGTTCATTGTTCAACCAGCGTTTGTTGACTAACAATAATCAAATGCCGAGCGAGACGCATGCTTCGTGGAGTTTATGTAATAATCCCCCCTTCCACCCCTAATCCTCCTCCTTTCTAGATGGGTGGCACGGCGGCACAGTGTTTAGCACTGTCGCCTCACAGCAAGAACGTCTCTGGTTTCATTTCTTACCAAACCAGCCGACGTTTCTATATGGGTTTCCCCCGGGTTCTCCGGTTTCCTCCCACCGTCCAAAAACATGCAACTTAAGTTAATTGACTAATCCAAATAGACACCTTAGACATGCTCCTAGTAAGTAGCTATCTCCTAAGAACAATCACTATCTGTTCTTTAGCTACCCCAGCAGGGGAGTTCTCAAGATCTACCCGAGCTCACACTACCCTCTCTGCAACGGGAGGGAGCCCCGGGCTCGAGGATCTTATGAGCTTGGGGCTCTCTCCCGGGACAGCATGCCAAACTAGAGTGCGCGAATGGTCACGTGATATACGTTTCTGGTGGAGTAGTGAAGACGGACATCTGTTGAGAGGTGGGTGAAAACGCGAGTGTCGACGCGGATCGTTTTCTTGCTAAAACGCCGTTTTAAAACTAAAACGCACTAGTGTAAATGGGGCCTAAATCATTGTCCTGCTGCAGAACCCAAGTCCATTTCAGCTTGAGGTCACTAATAGATGACCAGATATTCTTCTTCAAAATATTTTGGAACACAGCAGAATTCATGGTCCCATTTATCACAGCAAGTCTGTCAGATCCTGAAGCAGCTAAACAGTCTCAGACTATCGCACTACCGTTATTACATTTTACTGTTTCTGAAATGCTGTGTTACTTTTACGCCATGGGACAGACACCTTTCAAAAAGTTCAACTTTTATATCTTGTCAGTTCACAGAGTATTTTCCCAAAAGTCATCAAGGTGTATTCTGGCACAACCCAAGACAAGCCTTTATGTTCTTTTTGTCAGCAGTAGTTTGTCTTGGAACTCTGCCATGCAAACCATTTTTTTAGCCCAGTGTCTTTCTTATGGTGGAGTCATGAACACTCACTTTAACTGAGGTTCTTTCGATGTTGTTGTTGTTGTTGTTGTAGGGTTTTCTGTGACCTTTTTGGATGAGCTGTTGCTGCACACTTGGGGTAATTCTGGTCAGCCAGCCTCTTCTGGGAAGATTCTCCATTATTCCATGTTTTTGCCATTTGTAGATAATGGCTCTCACTGTGATTTCACTGCAAAATCAAAACTTTATAAATAGCTGTATGACTTTTTCTAGACAAGTATTGTATTTCTCATATGTTTTTGAATATCTTTGAATCTTGACATGATGTTTAACTTTTGAGGATCTGTTGGTCTACTTTACTTTGTTAGACGGGTTGTATTTAAGTGATTTTCTTCTTTGCGAACAGGGGTGGCATTAATCAGGTTGGGTGTGCATAGAGAAGTCGAACTCTGGTGTGATATACCAGAGTTATGTTTGAACAGGGACAAACCCTTTTTTACAAAGGAATATGTAGTTTGTATTTTGTTTTCCCTTAATAATAAAAACAGTCATTTAAAATCTACATTGTTTGTTTCTTGGGTTTGAGTTTACTTGTTTATCACAATATACAGAATAACTACACTGATTAAAATCTATTTATTTCACTTATTTTCCTTCAGCTTAGTCTCTTATTTATCAGGAGTCGCCACAGTGGAATGAACCACCAACTTTTCCAGCATACTGTATGTTTTACACAGTGGAAGCCCTTCCAGCCGCAACCCAGTACTAGGGAATAATCTGTCAGTATAATTTAATATTCAAATTTTAGCAATCAAGCAATCATTATAATACATTATTATAAATGCAAATTTTTATATGCAATCAAATTATTATATGCAAAGTGCATACTTTGGGTTTAAAAAATAAATGAAACAGTCATGACCATAATTAAAAAAAAGAAAAATGGCAAGAATAATAGAGCATGTGGCAATTATTTATCTACATTTTTAGCTGTTGAAAAATTGTGCACCTAAAATAACTTATTTTACAATTTACAGGTGACTTTGCAGAGCTGGTTATAAGTCACTGTTCAATTCAATTCAATTCAATTCACCTTTATTTGTATAGCGCTTTTACAATGTGGATTGTGTCAAAGCAGCTTCACATAGAAGGTTATAGTAAATTGAAAATGACAGTTTAGTTATTAGCTAGTAAATTAATAGCTAGTATATAGCTGAGTTCAGTTCAGTTCAGTTCAGTGTTTAATATTCACTACTTAGAGTTCAAACACTGAAGAGTAATCCATCGGTGCGCAGCTCTAGCTGCAGTCTAGTCGCCGGAGGCTGGAGAACTCGAGGCTCGTCTGTCCTTGGAGGGTCATAGGAATCCGTCTCTTGCTTGCTACTCCGCCAAGCAGCTGCTCGGGATACAGCGAGGTCCGGGGTTAAGGAGCCTTGGGATCGTCTCGTCACGGGTCTTGGATCGCATCCGTGGCGCTGCAAAGTCTTTGGGGGCCTGGGGATGAGTATCCCCAGTTGGAATAGAGAACAAAGAAAATAATTAGCGTAGCTGCAGTTCATAGTGTATATAAATGAGATGCGTGGAGCACATTCATGCATCATACAGCTAAGTGACGTATTGAGTGTATGCTTTACTAAAAAGATAGGTCTTTAATCTAGTTTTGAACTGAGAGAGAGAGTCTGAGCCTCGGACATTATCAGGAAGGCTATTCCAGAGTTTAGGAGCCATAAATGAGAAGGCTCGACCCCCTTTATTTGATTTTGCTATTCTGGGTACTACTAGAAGCCCTGAGTTTTGAGATCTTAAAGAGCGGGTTGGATTGTAGCGAGACAGAAGGTTGGTTAGATAAACAGGAGCTAGATTATTTAATTCTTTATATGTAAGAAGTAATATTTTAAACTCAATACGAAACTTAACAGGCAGCCAGTGTAATGAGGATAAAATTGGGGTGATATGATCATATTTTCTAGACCTGGTAAGAACTCTGGCGGCTGCATTTTGTACTAGCTGAAGTTTGTTAATAGAGGAGGCTGGGCAACCAGCGAGCAGAGCATTACAGTAATCCAGCCTGGAAGTCATAAAAGCATGAACTAGCTTTTCTGCATCTGAGATGGATAGCATACTTCGTAGCTTAGCAATATTTCTCAGATGAAAGAATGCAGTTTTTGTGATATGGGAGATATGGCTTTCGAAAGTTAAATTGCTGTCTAATATGACACCCAGATCTTTAACAGTAGAGCTAATGCTAACTCTGCATCCCTCTAGTTGCAGGTCGAGTTGTGAGATCTGCTGTGTACAGGATTTAGGTCCTATAAGTAATAGTTCAGTTTTGTCTGAGTTTAAGAGAAGGAAGTTGTTGGTCATCCAGTTTTTAACATCTTTAATACACTCAGTTAGTTTTGATAGTTTAGAAGTCTCGTCAGGTTCAGTAGAAATATATAATTGAGTATCATCTGCATAACAGTGAAAGCTGATACCGTGTCTTCTAATAATGTCTCCCAGGGGCAGCATGTAAATTGTAAACAACAAAGGGCCTAAAACTGAACCTTGAGGCACCCCATACTTAACTGGCCTGACTTGTGAAGGTTGTCCATTAATATTCACAAACTGGTAACGATTAGTTAAGTATGACTTGAACCATTGTAAAGCCGTTCCCTGGACACCTGTAGAGTTTAAGCGATCTATGAGGATATTGTGGTCAATTGTGTCAAATGCGGCACTAAGATCTAGCAGGACTAACAGCGAGATGCACCCTTGGTCAGCAGCTAATAGTAAATCGTTGGTTATTTTCACTAATGCAGTTTCTGTACTGTGATGAGGCCTGAAACCTGACTGGAACACCTCAAAAACATCGTTCATCTGCAGAAAGGAGCATAATTGAGCAGAAACAACTTTTTCTAGTATTTTAGACATAAATGGAAGATTTGAAATAGGCCTATAATTAGCTAAGTTGCAAGGGTCCAGTTGTGGTTTCTTAATAATAGGCTTAATAACAGCTATCTTGAAAGAGTTTGGAACATGTCCTAATGACAAAGAAGAGTTGATAACGTTAAGAAGAGGTTCTCCTATTACAGGTAGCAGTTCTTTTAGTAATTTTGTTGGAATTGGGTCTAGCATACTCGTAGCTGGTTTAGAACTATTTATAATTTTGTCTAGCTCTTCCTGTTCTATGTTCTCGAAGCACTGTAGGCTAATTTGGTTCAGTGGAACGTTTACTGGATCTGAAGTATAAGGCTGTACAGAGATTTTAGCATCTATTTTTTGTCTAAAGCCTTCTATTTTATCACTGAAAAAATTCATAAAGTCTTCACTACTCATTTGCGGTGTGATATTTTGTTCCAACGATGACCGATTGTTTGTTAATTTAGCAATGGTGTTAAATAGAAATCTAGGATTGTTATGGTTATTTTCTATCAGTTTACGGAGGTGCTCAGCCCTGTATGTAACTGTGCTTCGTTCCTGCAAACGACAGGATGCATCTGGAGGTTTCAACTGATTTTAGGTAAAAATAGATTTAAATTTGACTCTTTTTGTGAGTGATAAAGCAGATGTTTTACTGTTAAGTGCTATAATACAAGATACCACTCAGAAATATTCAGTGTGTGAGTGAGATATCCAAATTATTGAGATGGAATCACATAGTTTTGCCAAACTTTCTGGTAAATTAAAAGAGCAAGTTAGTGAAATTTGGGCAAATCTGATTTTGATAGCAGGAAGAAAAAAAAAGGGTTTTTTTGTGTATATATGCAGAACGTAAATATGAAAATCTCCATTGACATGAACTGATTTATCTCTAAAAGTGTAACTGGGCGGGGCAGCACGGTGGCTCAGTGGTTGGCACTGTCAGCTCACAGCAAGAAGTTTGCTGGTTCGAGTACCGCCTGAGGCCAATAAGCATTTCTGTATGGAGTTTCTCCCCGTCTTTGTGTGGGTTTCCTCTGGGTGCGCCAGTTTCCCCCACAGTCCAAAAACATGCGCTTTAAGTGAATTGGGTAAACAAAATTTGCCGTAGTGTATGAGTGTGTGTGTGTGAATGCGAGAGTGTAAAGATGTTTTCCAGTACTGGGTTGCAACTGGAAGGGCATCGGCTGCGTAAAACATATGCTAAAATAGGTGGTGGTTTATTTCGCTGTGGCGACCCTTGATGATAAATAATAAATGTAAATGAGTACTGTAACAGCTTTATTTGGTTCAGCATTTATGAAATTAGCTTGATGAATTGAAAACCAACAAGATACAATAGGGTCGCCCAGGCATTTTTCTTTTTCTTTTTTTTTTCAATGGAGAGCAGTAGGGGTCTTAACATACAGTAGATCTTAGTAGAACACTGGTACTTCTGGATGAGGAGTGTTAGCACTGATTTGGTAGAACTTTGGTAGCTATCCAGGGGCCTGTTTCAATAAGAAGATTCAACCAACTCTGAGTTTAAACTTGAGCTCTGAGTTGACTTATCAAGAGATTAAAAACCCAGAGTTTTTCTCGTTTCATGGTTAACAACTTTTCACTTAACCTCCTTTCTGAAACAGGGCCCAGGTGTTAACTGATGAGCTGTATATCTAACAGCTTAAGTTAGTTATTTAGCATGTTTCATACACATAAAACAAGAACAAAAGATATGAAATACAACAAGTATAAGAAATAAAAATAACAAATTAAAATGATTAATAACACATTAAGAATGTGTTTAAACAGGTTTAAAAGTAATGTAACAAATAAATGAAAGACACAAATAGTGCAGTCTACCACACATAGCATGCCAGGTAGTAAAGATTTCTGGCACAGATTTGGCGTAAGGCTGGCACAGCAGGCATTCATCCGGCACTGGCGTACATTGTTGCATTTTGACCCACTTTTAAAATGCATCAAAATAATTTGAGTAAAGAAAAAACTCTACCAAACAGGTCGCTTTGAAAAAAAGCATGGCCATAGTGTGCCTAAAGCACAATGCTCATGAGTTGGACAATTTCATTGCAATCATGGCACACCAGCCTATCTGGCCCAGTTATGATGAGCTATTAACTTGGATGTGACTTGACCGAGATATGGTCCATGTTTGGCCCTTGTCTGCAGCCAGACCTGGTCCAGTCATTTACCATAATTCACTGTGGCATGTGGGCCAAGCAAAACCTGACTGTGTGGGCCAGAGCTGGTCCAGAGAAATTTTGCTATGTGGGATGGTGGTCATTCAGTAAATTCACAGCAAATGGAATTCTTGACTTAATTCTGTCATCCTTTACTCCCCTTTGTCATTGTCAGCTTTGACTTTCCTCTTTTGCTTAGTAAATTGATACAAGGTTTAAATCCTTTGAAGGAAAAGGGATTCTGATTGGTTTTGTTATTACTCAAGATGGAGAAAATACTCTTGAAAGTCATATTTCACTGTGCTGTTGTTGTTATTGTTGTAATGTGGAGTTTACTCTTATATTTAGACCCATTTATAGAACTAGAAGAGATGTTGTTGTTGTTGTTGTGATGTGGACTTTACTCTTCTTATTTATACCAACTTATAGAACCAGAATAGATATTATTATTATTGTTGTTGTTGTTGTTGTTATAATTGAACTTGTCTTTAGCCAATTTGGAAGGCAAATGGGCTATAGTACGTCTTACAATAAACAATACTTTTTAGATTGGATTAGATCAGATTCGACTTTATTCTCATTACACATGTACAAGTTCAAGGCAACAAAATGCAGTTTAGGTCTAACCAGGGGTGCAATGGCAGCAAGTGCATGATATAGGTATAAGTTATAATTGCAATTATAGAAAAACTATGGGTAATATTTACAGATGGATGTACTATGAACATTATGTACAGGTTAAATTCATCTATTGTAAATCTCCGATCATAGTTAATACATGCACAGGTTGCTATTAATAATCAGAAGTATGCAGATATATGAACAGAATTACAAATGTATATGTGCAGTGGATATGTAGAATGCGAGATGAGTTAGTACAACAGTGCAATGAATATGTACAATTTTAGATGTGCAACTAAATAGGGCAGTGATTATGGGGAATATAAGTTATGAAGAGAGTGTGGGGATGTATGAGGAGGGCAAAAGAGTCAGTGGGGGCCAGAGTTCAAAAGGGAGTCAGTCCTGGGAAAATGGTCAATATAACATAAATCTATGTTCTTTAAACTTTTTTTCATTACAGTATTCATTAGAATTTTGAAATTGAATATTAGTCGTCACAAATCATAACCTGCACATATGTGGT
>CAIGQQ010030376.1:0-20940 GCA_903798035.1 Danio albolineatus | reverse complement strand
CTATCTATCTATCTATCTATCTATCTATCTATCTATCTATCTATCTACCTATCTATTAAGATGGTGACGATCCACTTCAAAATTTTATTTATTTATTTATTTATTTATTTATTTATTTATTTATTTATTTATTTATTTATTTATTTATTTATTTATTTATTTATTTATGTGTATGTATGCTTTGTTTTTTATTTGTTTGTTTAAGCATGTGTGTTTTGTTTTATTTATTTATTTATTTATTTATGTATGCTTTGTTTTTGTTTGTTTAAGCATGTATGTTTTTTTATTATTTATTTAATCATCTGTTTATTTGTTTGTGCGTATGTATGCTTTGTTTGATTTTATTTATTTATTTATTTATTTATTTCCCTTTGATTAATTGATTTATAAAGTCATTCCAGCAACATTCTAATAAATCTCATCATGCAGAAAATGCTCTGCAACTCTCAAGAGTTGTGCTATTTATATCATTATTATTTGTTTCTTTGTTTCTTTGTTTGTTTTCTGCAAGGTTAATGACATTGTTGATAATGTCAGCCCACATAAATATCTCAGACATATTTAAGAGTGATTTCTTGTCACAATTTGATCTGATATCAATATGATATTTGTGATAACTCAAAAAATACTCGAGAAACGCAACTACACTGTAGAAAACTGAAAAGTCAAGACAAAAGTTATTTTAATGAACTTATTTTTTATAGTTGAACTAGATTTAGATTTTTTAACAAAGTTATACAAGGTTTAACCTAATATTTTAACACAGGGTCATTGTAAAAACGTACCTCGTATACATTTCTGAAGAGCATGAGTTATGTATCCAGAGCTATGTATGGCTGCATTTCGTCTTTAAAGCAAAAGCTGCAGGGTGGTATAATGCCATCAACGGCTTCTGTTTGTTTTTGCACCAGCAGTAGACGGCTCACCTCTGTGTGAACAGTTTTATCGCTGTTACCGATGTTATGTCGCAGACTTGAGACATAGAGAGGAGTTGGCCGTGACAACAGGGTTTGAGTCCGGCGAAGAATGGTTCCAGAAAGCAGGTAAAAAAAAATAAACAAGTAAATAATGTGAGAATATGATAAGATCTGAAAATGTGGTAAAAATCAGACAGCCTTGATGGCTTTTATTTTCTGGATTGCTTTTGAAAACACTGTCAGTTGTGTTTAGGGAAGGGGATAGGTGGGGTTATCGGTCAGTCAGTTGACATCAGCCTCTGTTGGATTTACACAAGAAAAGCACTCACGATGGCACTCACGAGAGAAATGTGAGATCTCCTAAGAGGACACAGCAGCCGCTGGTAAATTTGCATTAACAAAAACTGCAAAAAAAAAAAAAAAAATTTCAAGATCGACGTATTTCAAGATCTCCAGCTGTACGTATCAATAATGAGCCTGGGTTGTAATAATTTTAGTCAGTTTGACTGATGTAAGTTGACTGGAGAAAGTTAATTTGATTCAACTAAATATTTAAAGGCAGCAAGAATATTTATACAGTCTACGATATACAAGATTTGTTGTGAAGAATATAAGCTTAGCATAGCGAAGTAACATTTTGTGCCTGTGCTAAGCTAGCATGCTGAGCACTTAGTTTTCAAAACATAAGCTAGGAAAAACATTAAGAACAAGAAATGTTGAAATAAAGTCTTTGTGAGTTTTCAACAATGGCAGTATTTACTCCCCATAAAAGCATAAATGTCTTTCCGTCTAGGAAATATGTCAAGTGTCTTTAGTCTTCAATGCTTAGCTTCTGCTAGCTATGTTTTTTTCTTCTTCTTTTTTTCTACAGGGTAACTGTATGTTATACTGATGTCAGATCCTCCAAACTCTATAGAAAGAGTCTATATACAATTCCCTCAGAGTGACACAGATGTTTGAGAAATGCTTCTGAAAGGAGACGAAGGTGACGGCTTAAATCTTCACCAGTCCCAGATGAAGGCAGTTGTCAAGCACTTTTTTTTTCCAAGAGCCTTGTCAGCAGTCAAAGAATGTTTTAATGGAACTGTGTTTAGGGAGTTGCTCATCTTCAGCTTGTGTAGAAAGTGGTGCGAGCTGTGAGCATCAAGGAGGGTCTACTGAGATGAATCTTCTGCTGTATTTTTCACCTCAGAAAACTCACCAAAATCTTTCACACATCAATCTTGCTGACAATGTTTTTACACTCATTACTTCACACTTTTATATTAACTGATCTATGTATGTTTTTTGAAATGTATCATTTTAATTTATTAAAACTAAATTCTTTTTTTAATTTAAATTAGATTTATTTATTTGTATCCATACAGTTGAAGTGAGAATTATTCACCTTCCTGTAATCTTTTTTCTTTGTTTTTCAATGTTTTCCCAAATGATGTTTAACAGAGCAAGGAATTTTTTACAGTAATTCCTATAATATTTTTTTTTTCTGGAGAAAGTCTTACTTGTTTTATTTTGGCTAGAATAAAATCAGGGGTTTTTTTTCAAATTTTTGTTCAATTTGTGCAAAAAATTTTTTTTTAATTATATATATATATATATATATATATATATATATATATATATATTGTTTTTTTTTCTTTTAGCTAATAATGAAAAAAAGCCTTATAAAAATAAATTTGCAGCAATATAATTTTATACGAGTTACTGTAACATGACACTGGCAACATAGTTGAAGATCCACATGCAGCTTATTAAAGAGAGAATGGTCAGGCAACGGTCAAACAAAATCATAGGGGAAATCCAGAAATGTAGTCAGAAATAGGCTATTGGTCAGTACAAGCAGCAAAACAACATTAACATCATTAACGATAAAACAAGGCAAGGGGTCTAAAACATGGCTAGATATGGCAAGACAAAAAAAATGCTTCATGGTGTTACAATAACAAGACTGTGAGGGAATCTGAGCAGTGTATATAGTCTGTGTAATCAGTTATTGATAAGCTTCCATCTGTGTGCATAATTATCAGTAATCCAGAAACAGCTGTGTGTGTGAGGTGCATGAAGGGATTTGTAGTTTATAAGGTGACCGAATTGTAGTCTGGATGATGGTGCATGTTTACCAGTGATCTGTAAGCCTGGATCACTGGTGATTGTGACAATTACATCATGAAACAGATTATCCAAATCTCACATAGTCTAGAATGATGCAGCAGTGTTATGTTTGGTTTAACGAAAATAATTCAAATGAAAGAAAAAGTGTCTAATAAAGCCAAATGAAATGCTAAATCAAAAACACCACTATAAAACAGTAAGATTAACAGTATGCCCACTGAGAAAAAAAAGGTTATTAGCATCACTGCTTTTAGTTGGTTACTATCCATCTGGTTTCCCAGTGGATAAAGTTCCCAGGTTATGAAACATGACCTGTCTGAGAAGATATATTGAAACAGCCCTAGCATGATAAAGTAATTTGTATAGCTATTGTGTCTGCTCCACTTGAGTCCATCCAGTATGGGTTTTGTGTGGAGGCTAAGACTTGAATTTGGAGATAACAAATGTTCCCACTGAATGGGTTTTCCCTCAAGTGAGCCAGCGGTGACATGCATTGCTGCATTGGATAACAATTTTTAATCCTCCGAAGTTATACCATCTAATTAAATGTATTATTTGAATGTTTTTTTATGTTTTCTTCTTCAGCTAAAGCATTGTTGGCGTCAAAGTGTTTTGCATTTTCTAGATTTGTATTTATGGCATAATAATATTGACTATGTTATTACTGTATATATTAAATAATACACAATGCGTTGTATGGTCTGCAACTCATTGATCGCCCATTTCTTGTCTTTCAAAGCACGATCAACTTCAGTGTCAGATTGATTTTGCTGAAGTAATGAAACTTTTCTATCTAACCTGGAAACAATGCTCAAAAAGGTTATACTATTATGGTTTAAGGGAAACGAGACATGATTTTGCTCAGTATGAGTATTTATCAAAGTATGATTTAAATCATTTAAATATGAAGTCGTCTAGAAATGAGGCTAGTGATGGGCATTTCACTTTTTTTAATATATCACTGTATCGCCAAGAGCCATGGGTATTAATATTGTTTTATTGTTGTATATTGCATACTTTTATGACTCAAAGCTCTGGCATTGACTTGAATTTTATACTCAGGGTTGAATTTTATAGGCAGTTACAGCTTGTTCTGCTGAAGAAAAACAATATTTTGAAAATTCTTAAAATACCTTAACACAGTGGTCCTCAAACTTTTTTTTACCAAGTACCACTATAATGACCAGTATTGAAATATAGTAGCATAGTAGAAATTATTCTATAATTAAGCAGCTACAGCAATGCGCAGTTCAAAAACGTTGCGGATTCTTATTATTATGAATATTTATTATTATTATTATTTATTCTCCACTTTAAACATCCTAAATTGTTTCAACAAAGAAATTAGAAATTAGATCTCCTTACTATGCATTAAAGTAGGCTTTGTGTGTCAGAAAAGCAAGTGATTAAACTATCCCTGTCAACATTGGCATATAAAAATACAGGATATGCCCCCAACAACCATTACAAATACAAGGAGGAAAATACCTTCAAATGAAAGAATACACAACAAACATTAGAAAATTGAAAATAAAATAAAAGGTTTACCCTATTAAAATCACTGATCACATCTGTGTTTTCATATGCATCAAAGGGTTAAAAATGTGTTAATTTTTTAAACTTTAATTATTCAGCGACTCCTCCGCGTACCGCTAGAAGTAAGCCTCCGTACCACTAGTGGTACACGTACCACAGTTTGAGAATTACTGCCTTAACAGATTACGCAATTCTGAGTGTGCCTCACACAGGTGAGTGGGCTTGACAAACAACCTGTAGAAAACACACACTTTCATCTCAGTCATTTTGGCACATTTGCACAAGAGACTTTCTTACAATCGCTCAACATCTCATGCAAAAACATTGTGCATGTATGAAATTTGGTGAGTGGGCTTGACCAACTACCTGTAGAAACCCTATTCTCTCTCTAAAAAAAGAAACAGTAGACAAACAGTTCCTTTGTATATAATTAGCACTTCTTGTGTGTACTTCTTATAACTAACTAAACTTTAGTTAAACAATTAAATGTAAATGTATTCAATGAGGGTGGGTAAATATACAGTACATTTTCTTTTTTTTAAGGGAACAATCCCTTTAAATATTTTAAGCGTGCATCGATATGTGTAAATTCATGTGAGTGGGTGGAGCTAAAGATCTCTTCTGGCACACTTTGCTCGCTGCAACTCTCTGATTGGTGGAATGTCAGCATCATGGATAATGTAGTTATGGTATATAAAGTCCACACACTATTTCAATGATTTAAGCTTAGGGGTTTAACAAAAGCTTGTAAACTCTTTCACACAATTTTTTAGGCCATAGCTTAAAGGCTTAAAAAGTATAGGGGTGTGGGTGTTCTACTTGGAGCACTCACTCTGATCCTCTGGGCTCTGCAATGATTAGGAAAAGCCAAATTGAATCGAATCAAACGATTATGATTGGCTTAAGATTGGCAATGAAAGTTCAGGAAATGCAACCAGCAGAATCTGGGAATTTAAACAAACAAGCAAAAAAAAAGATTAAAAAAAGATTTAAAAAGTTAATTTGTTAACATTTTATAATAAGGTTGTACTGGTTATTGCTAATTAATGTTTTTATAATCATAAACAAACAATAAACAATTATGACATTTATTCTTCTTTACAATTGTTAGTTCATTCATTTATAAATTTTCTTTCGGCTTAGTCTCTGTTTCAGAGGTCGCCACAGCGGAACTAGTCCAGCATATGTTTTACATTGCTTTTGCCCTTCCAGCCACAACCTAGTGACCTTTTTGCTGTGAGGTGACAGTGCTAACCACTAAGCCACCATGCTGCCCAGCTATTGTTAATAGAAAGAAAGTTGTTCATTGTTAGTTCGTGTTAACTTACAGTGCATTAATTAATATTTACAAGCATGAACTTGGATTTTAATAATGCAGTAAATGTTGAACTATGATTAATAAATACCGTACATGCAATAAATACATTAACTAACAATAACTAATGAATCCTTATAAAGTGTGACTAATACTTCAAACAAGTATTGCTTTGTTGAGCCAACTTGATCAAATCAAGTCACTGTGTTAAATAGCAATTAAATAAAGCATGTTTATAGTGAATTCTATTGACAATAATGTTTATTGTTTGTGTGGATGTGGATTAGTCAAGTAAGAAGAGGCTAATCTTGGAAATGGCATTAATTAGTTAATTATGATTAAGTGAACGATGCTCCTTACAAATTTAAGTGGATTGACCATAATAAAATGAAATGTGGAAAATGCTGTCAATAATAATCTAAATAGCAGCAAAAATCCTTCAATATGAACACAATTAATGAAGTTTTTACTTCTGGAGCCAGACATTTGCTCTCTAATTCATCTGACCCTTTATTTTGATGGTCCCTCAACAGACATTCTACTGTCTTATAAGTAAATGACATATCCACCTATAGCCCTTACAGTATAAAGATATTCTAATAATACTCCCACTTAGCTGACATGTACCTGCAAAGTTACTTATAGTCAGCAAAATCACTAAAATTGACCAACTTCATCCAAAAGGCACTGTATATAAATACCCTTAACAAGACAAAGTACAATGCACAGTTTCCTTATGACACACTGTTGGACTTTGCTGGTGAATAACTTGTATAATACAGTAAGAGTGTGCAAACTAAAAGTCAACAAAGTCAAAAGTGTCTACAGTTAATTAAAAGCAACCCAATCATGTAGCTCTCAGATGATAGCACACTGGAGGCTTTTATGTTTCTCTAAACAAATATATAAGTTTTCTGCCTTAAATCAGCTAGTATTGACCTTGCATAAAATAATCAATAAGTTTAAACATGTCTATTAAGATCAGTAGATAGTGCTGTCACCTCACAGCAAGAAGGTCGCTGGTTCGAGCCTCGGCTGGGTCAGTTGGCATTTCTGTGTGGAGTTTGCATGTTCTCGCCGTGTTCGCGTTGGTTTCCTCCGGGTGCCCCGGTTTCTCCCACAAGTCCAAAGATATGCGGTACAGGTGAATTGGGTAAGCTGAATTGTCCGAAGTGTATGTGCGTGAATGTAAATGTATGGATGGTTCCCAGAGATTGTTTGCGGCTGGAAGGGCATCTGCTGTGTAAAACAAATGCTGGATAAGTTGGCGGCTCATTCCGCTGTGGCGACCCTGGATTAATACAGGGACTAAGCCGAAAAGAAAATGAATGAATGAATATTAAGTGAAAAAAATGCTACTAAAACTATATATTTTGATTCCGATTGCAATAACATGTACACCCAGCTCTAATTATTTCCATCTTTTAAAACATGGACCTTTCTACTGTAGTCGTTTTCTTTACTCAAAGACACAAACTAGCATCGTGGATTTATGAAAGAAGGAGCGAGAGAGAAAGAAACAATTGTTCAATGGGTTTACAGTGAGTAACAAGTCCTCAATCACCTCGCAGTTTCTCCTGAGAAGCGTTTTACTGGAGGAACATTAATGTCCTGTCTGTCTTTCTCTCTGGGGGTTTAACTAAAGGAGAATCACATCGCTGACAGCAAAGTAAAAAGAAAATACAGAGATAAACTGATTTTTTCTTGGCAATAAAAAATAAATAAAATAAAACAACACTTTATACTGATTACAGAAAGTGTTTATTTACTGACTGATTGACAGCTAAATTTGACCGACTGTAAGTTTTAACATGGTAATTATGTATTTACTTTTTTCTGAATGGAAAATGTAAATAGTAAAACAAAATCAAATAGGGGGAATCAATAAATTATGATTATCTGCAACCATTGTGTGCATCATTTGTAACTATACAATACATAAAAAGTCACAGTAACTACATTTTCTGATTTTCATTTCGTTATCCAGCTTACATGTAGTCAGTAACTACCCATAATTGGTTTATTTTAAGGTGTCTTTGTTACAGTGTAACTTTTATTTTTACTACTGAGTGATATTAATTTATTCCGTGTGCTTAATACAGTTAGGGTTAGGATGAGGGTTAGGCTTAGGGTTAGTTGCATGCAATTATTTATTCATTCGTTCATTCATTTTCCTTCAGCTTAGTCTCTATTTCAGAGGTTGCCACAGCGGAATGAACCGCCAACTATTCCAGCATATGTTTTAAGCAGCGCATGCCCTTCCAGATGCAACCCAGTGATGGAAAACACCTATACACACTCATTCACACACACCTTCATACACTATGGCCAATTTAGTTTATTCTACATGTCTTTGGACTTTGGGTAAAACAAGAGCACCCGGAGGAAACCCACACAAACACGGGGAGAACATGCAAACTCTGAACAGATATGTCAAAATCTCAAACCAGCGACTTTCTTGCTGTGAGGCGACAGTGCTTACCACTGAGCCACAATGCCTCCGCTGCATGCAGTTATACATAATTAATTGTATTTAATAATAAGAAGAAGAATTCCTTACATTTATATAACGCTTTACACAAAGGTCTCCTCATCCACCACCAGTGTGCAGCATCCACCTGGATGACGCGACGGCAGCCATATTGGACCAGACCGCACACCACACACCAGCTGATTGACAGAGAGAAGATAGAGTGATGAAGCCTATAATGATATGGGGATGGTTAGGAGGCCACGATGGACAGAGGCCAATGGGCAGATCTGGCTGCCAATGCCAATGGGCAGATCTGGTTAAACCCCTACTCTTTTTCGAAGAACATCCTGGGATTTTTAATGACCACAGAGAGTCAGGACCTTGGTTTAACGTCTCATCCGAAATATTATATATTTACTATAATAACTATGTGTAATGTGTAACAAGGACAGCATACATTTTATATCAGGGTTCAGATGGTAACTAAGAATCATAAATTCTAACAATTAGTTTTAAAAGATCAACATGTGTTTCTATAAAACCTTTGTATGATTAAACGCTCACAATATGCTAAGTGGTCTGCAGCAGTCTGGGTACGCAAATCGCTGTATACAAGGTTTTCGTGAATAATAACACTGTGTTCCTGTCTTCTACTGTAACACTGAGATATATCAGCACTTGAGACAGTATAAGAACTGGAAAATGTCTCCTAAAACTCAAACAGCAGCTATTAGGAGCTATTAATCTGTTGAAGGAGCCATTCTCGTAAAAAAAAAAAAAAAAATGCATTAAATGAGATACGATCCCTTGCATTAAAGATTTTCAGCGATTTCTTTTTAACGTTGGGACGTGAACGATTGGATTTTATGGAAAAAATGTAACATGAAAAATGATCTGACATATTTGTCAGACGATATCAGGATTCAATTACCTAACCATGACAGATTGATGTTAAACTGACTGCTTCTGTAATAGTGAAGTGTACATAAACAGGACATCAGGATGTGGAATTCTGGTTTACCGTATATAACAACCTGCAGTATCAGAGGAGCATTAAATGGATATTATAAAAGTATTTAACAGAAAAACTGGAAAGTAGGCTTAGCAAATACCAAAGTGATGATTAACACATTTGAACCTTCCAAGAAATGTAAAGTGAGCTGCATAGTCAGACAGTGATATGCATAAAGCGTGGAGTAAAAGATTTTAGGTACTGTAGCACTATTGGCACAAACAATGACAAATTACTATACATGTGGGTACTGGAATAAATGTATCTGAATGAAGGGCAGAGTTTTAAATGCTGCTGAAGGTTCTTTTGTGTCTAAAATGAGAGAAATTGGGATAAATGCATTATGAATAAGTGAAGTTTTGCACTATGATCTCTCAGTGGGGGTGACAAGGTGGTGCAGTGGGTAGCTTGATATCCTCAAAGCAAGAAGGTCGCTGGTTCGAGCATCAGCTGGGTCAGTTGGCATTTCTGTGTGGAGTTTGCATCCTCTGCCCGTGTTGGTGTGGGTTTCCTTTGGGTGCTCCGGTTTACCTCACCAGTCCAAAGACGTGCTATAGGTGATTTGTCCATAATGTATGTGTGTAAATGAGAGTGTATGGGTGTTTCCTAGTGATGGGTTGCAGCTGGAAGGGCATCCGCTAGATAAAACACATACTGGATAAGTTGGCGGTTCATTCCGCTGTAGCGACCCCAGTATAATAAGGGGACTAACCTGAAGAGAATATTAACGAATGATTAACAGAGCGAGGAATTTTACACAGTACTTCCTATATTATTTTTTCTTCTGGAGAAAGTCGAAAGTCTTATTTGTTTTATTTTAGCTAGAATAAAAGCAGTTTTTAATTTTTAAGACCATTTTAGGGTCAATACTATTAGCCCCCTTAAGCAATATTTGTTTTTGATTGTCCATAGAACAAACCATCATTATGCAATGATTCATCTAATTACCCCCAACTTCCCTAAACTGTTACCCAGCACTTACTTATGGGGATTTACACCTACCTAACTTTAAATAGTAACAGTTCTTGACCCCTAGTAAGCTACAAACACAAATTAGTCTCATTAGAAAGAAGACACTTTGAGCTTTGCTGTGGTAAAAGTGGAAGTTTCATGCTCAAAAATATATAAATTCATTCATTCATTCATTTTCTTTTCGGCTTAGTCCCTTTATTAATCTGGGGTCGCCACAGCAGAATGAACCGCCAACTTATCCAGCATTTGTTTTACGCAGCAGATGCCCTTCCAGCCACAACTTATCTCTGGGAAACACATCCATACATTCTCATTCACACACATACACTATGGACAATTTAGCCTACCCAATTCACCTGTACCGCATGTCTTTGGACTGTGGGGGAAACCGGAGCACCCGGAGGAAACCCACGCAACCACGGGGAGAACATGCAAACTCCACACAGAAATGCCAACTGGCCCAGCCGGGGATCGAACCAGCGACCTTCTTGCTGTGAGGCGAACGTGCAAACCACTAGGCCACCGCGGCGCCCCAAAAATATATAAAAAGTTATAAATTATGAAGTCATGAGAAAAAAATATATAGTATTGTGTTCAATGTTTGTTTTTCCATATACAAACACGGGGAAACATTAATGTAATGTCCTAGAAAATATATGACTGGAAAGCCAAGTGTTTCATGAGTTTATATTTCAAATTTGATGAAGATAGCATGCAAAATGAGATTTCTGTAAAAGGTTTTCTGAGCCTATATCGGTGTTCTTCTTTCCCTCATCCTCAGAGGCACGTTCTCAAAAATAACCTTCCCAAACTAAAACAGTACCGGCTGCTGAATAATTCAGTCTACATTCACAGTTCATGTATTTTTGGAAAAAAGACACTTTTATATGACTTTATTATCCCTCATCTAGACTTTATAATGCTCAAAATAAAAAAATAAAAAAGTTATCGCTGCTTAAGTAATGTAAAAACAAATTGCACAGCACTAAACATATGATCATTTCATAAATATATGAAATTAGTCCTGGATTAATGCAGAGAGGTAATAGATCAAAAGCCACACATCTCCTGAGTTTATGTTTTGAATTTGATGCCAATATCATGCAAAATATTTATGGTATTATTTTTCTGAGACAATGTCTTGTGAATTTCTCCCTCTCCTTGTTTGTAGAGAAGCAGTCTGATGACCACATGTATACTGAGGGTTTCCAACAACTATTTTAGTCTTTTCACATACCACTTATTTTTTATTGTAAAATAATAGACAGAAATGTATAATATGAAGGATTTACTATTTAATCCTTTAGATTGCACTTTAAGCTGAAAACTAGTATCTTGAACGATATCTAGAAAAATGCTATGTACTGCCATCATGCCGAAGATAAAAGAAATCAGTTATTAGGAATAAGTTATTAAAATTATAATGTTTAGAAATGTGTTGAAAAAAAAAACTTATTTCCATTCAACAATATTTGAGGAAAAATATACAGGGGGCTAATAAATCAGGAGGGCTAATAATTCTGACTTCAACTGTGCATACTGTATAAATGAATCTCTTAGACTGTTCTTGGCTTTTATCATCACACAGTGGCGTGCCAGATGGGAACAGTTTAAAACACTCTGGGGGCGTTTAAAAGTGACTGCAGGTTTGTTTTAGACTACTTGCTTTAACAGTTGTAGCCTACAGCTGTACAACTTCAATCTGTAGCCATCAATAACTGCCTCATCACAAAGAGCTTAGTACACACACACGTGAACGCACACACACCCACAAATGTGAAATAGTGAGAGATGGAGAATTAAAAAAAAATAATAATATTAAATAAATAAATAAACTAAAGCCTAAAGCGGTTGTGATTGGTGTAACTCATTCATTCATTTTCTTTTTGGCTTAGTCCCTTTATTAATCCGGGGTCGCCACAGCGGAATGAACCGCCAACTTATCCAGCATTTGTTTTACGCAGCGGATGCCCTTCCAGCCACAACCCATCTCTGGGAAACACATCCATACATTCTCATTCACACACATACACTACGGACAATTTAGCCTACCCAATTCACCTGTACCGCATATCTTTGGACTGTGGGGGAAACCGGAGCACCCGGAGGAAACCCACGCAACCACGGGGAGAACATGCAAACTCCATTGGTGTAACTAATGGATCAAATACAAAAGAATAAAACAGAATGTAATCCTGCGGGCAGCAGCTTCACTGAGAGCGTCTGATCAAAGAGATGATGCAGGTCCTTCGTATTTTACTGCCAGAGTGCTTTCAATTGCCGGTCCAAGTGTCTTTATGGGGAAAGTGAGATATTTAGTGATTTCAGCAAAGTTCCCATCAAGACAATTAGGTGAGAGCAAATGGCCCCATGTGCTGTGAAATATACTCACAGCTTGTCAATCTATCAATTACATTACATGGCAAAGTTTTCAATTAACAGTGAAAACTTTTAATGCAAAGAAAACTTGTAATTTTTAATGCACTAGGTTCAAAGTGCAGGGATTTTTTAAACAATACTCATCAATTCATTCATTTTCTTTAAGCTCAGTCCCTTTATTAATCAGGGGTCACCACAGCGGAATGAACAGCCAATTTATCCAGCATGTTTTATACAGCAGGTGCCCTTCCAGCTCATTCACACCTATACTGCGTGTGATTGGACTGTGGGGGAAACTGGAGGAAACCCACACAAACACGGGGAGAACATGCAAACTCTCGGGAATCAAATCAGTGACTAGTTTCTAGTATTCATTCAACCATCGTGAACGCACGGAGAATAAAGGCTCTTTTTGCACTTTATTTCGAACACATGAGAATCATCTTCTCTCCCATGATGCACGACAACACTGAAAATGATGTGCAACTGCCACAAGGGAGCGTATTCCGACAGTTGTGTTTAAATGTCGAATGTAGTGGAAAGGCGGCTTTAGTGGGGCAGCACGGTGGCGCAGTAGCGCTTTCACCTCACAGTAAGAAGGTCGCTGGTTCGAGCCTCAGTTGGGTCAGTTGGCATTTCTGTGTGGAGTTTGCATGTTCTCCCCGAGTTCATGTGGGTTTCCTCTGGCATGCGCTACAGGTAAATTGGGTGAGCTAAATTGTCCATAGTGTAAATGTGTGAATGAGTGTGTATGGATTGTTCCCTTGTGACGTGTTTAAAAAGCATACACAGTGCCCTCTGGCGGATTTGTAAAAAAAAAAAAAAAACACCTTAGAAGCTGTAACTTTAATAAAATAAAAATCAAGAAAGAACCAGCTGAAAAAAAAGGAAAATGATCTTTGCTGCTGTTGCTGATGATGCTAAATATAGAAATCTAACATCATGTACAACTGATCCTATTCATTTTCAATTAATGATTCAACAACTCACACATAAAACTTCATGTTTCATTATAGGTGGATCTTATTTGGAAACCTATTCAGTGACATCATTTTGATGGTTGTTTGTCGCCACCTGTTGGTTACACAATGTAAGTGCTAAAAACAATTCACCACCGTCAAGTTCCATTAAACAGCAATTTTAATCTTGTTTATATCTGAACTATAAACTGTTCTCCCAGTACTTCTGTGTGCTCTCCAGAAATGTATAAAGAAGTACGTAATCAGAATGAGCCTGGGTTGACATTTTAGAAAGAAACATCTGCATCTGAACCCTACAAATACACTTTACAATATTCAAGATTTTAGATATAAAATATGGCCATGATAAGCATTGGAAGCGTGCAAACATTCATTTATTCATTTTCTTTTTGGCTTAGTCACTTTATTAATCTGGAGTCGCCACAGTGGAATGAACCGCCAACTTATCCAGCATTTATTTTACGCAGCGGATGCCCTTCCAGCTGCAACCCATCACTGGGAAACATCCATGCATTCTCATTCACACACATACACCACAGACAATTTTAGCTTACCCAAGCGAAACATTATAAGGAAAATACAAACACTAACCAAACAAACAAAAATCATTCAAAACACAAACTTTTACATGCTTCAGCACGCATCAACTTTTCATGATCCCAGCAGTTTGGCATTCAGCAGTTCTATCTGACTCCATCATTACTTAACATAAGCCTACAGCTCAACAGGTATCTCTCCAAACCAGTGGCGTAACATTACACGAGTGTGTTTCATGCTAGAGTCCAAGAGACAAGCTGGACGCCGTAATCAATAAAACACGTGCTTTCAGGTGGAACAAACCATTACACCGACATCACTCTAAAATGTCAGCGGCCAACCGGAGGTGTTGTTAACCGGGCTCAATGAAGTCCCTCACAGTCCCTCTGCTACTCAATCATCCCATTGTGTTGAGCTTATTAGAAACGCTGCACAATAACACTGAAACAAAGGCAGACGCAGAGCCACCGCTGGTGATATTTAGCACAACCTGGGAGTTTGACGGGGGGGGTTCATTAATATGTACTGAATCAGATGCTTTTAAAAATCGCTCAATAAGCTATTTGCTCGTGCACATCGATGTGAGAATTATTTCCACTTCTTCACGCTGACCTTCTGAATGTCAATGCCACTGACAAATATTAAGAGAATTTGGAGACGAGGTGAAATGGTGGAGATGAATAGATTATATGCAGGCTCATGTAACCTGAGGACACGCGCTGAGCTCAGAATGCATTTCTGTATTCAAACATACTTTATTAACAGAGCATTTATCAGTGTCATGCAAATTTAAAAGGGATCAATGAAAAGAAGCATCTTCAGCATCTGAAAAGGCTGAATAAATCACTTCACTTTTTTTAACTAATTCAAAACATGAACAATTTTTATCCCGACTACCACTAGTCCTTGTAATATGCCTTTATTTCTACTAGTTATGATTTAATTTGTGAAGTTATATGTCATAATGAGAGATTGTCTCGCAATTGTGATTTGATATAATTAGCACTTGTCTTCATCTCATAATAATGACATATTATTATGGATGTTTCATTTATCATTTAGATTTCAGATCAGAGTAATAAAACAGATACTGTAGTATGATTTTATTTCTACTAGTTATGATTTCATTTCTGAATTGATTTGCCATAATGTGAATTTGTCTCGCAATTGTGATTTCATATAATTATGACTTTTTTCCTTTCCTATTTAGGACGTACTATTTTGGAAGTTTCATTCATTTAGATTTCACCTCAGATTATTAAAACAGACACTATGAAAGAAGCAAATAAATGTATGGGAAAAATAGCAACGTGACAATGAACTATAGATACAGTAAAGTAAATAAGCTTTATGTTATTATTAATACAAATAATAAAGATCAAAAATAAATCTAATGAATGAACAACAAACTTAAAATATCTTTTAAAATTTCTCAAACAAATAAACGGACGAATGTGTGACTGAATGAATGAATGAATTAATTTATTAATGTATTAATTATTAAACAAACAAATGAACAGACAAGTGAATGAACAAATTAATGAAATGGAATGGAACAAACAAACGAAAGAAACGAATGAACAAATTTATTAAATTTATATCTTTAATTCATTTATATAAACAAATTCATTTCTTTTAAAATCAAACAAACACATGAACAAATGAATAAATGAATGAACGAATGAATTGAACAAAAAAACGAACGGAACAGAATGGAACGAATGAAAATATCTTGAACTATGAACGATGTAAAAAATGAACTAACAAATGTAAAAAAGAAAGAATGAACGAACGAACGAACAAGCAAATGGAACTGAATGGAACAAACGGAACTGAATGAATGAACAAACAAACTTAAATTTTTTTTTAATTAATAAAACAAACAAATGGACGAATGTATGAATGAAAGAATGAATGAATGAATTATTGAACAAATGAATGAACGAACAAACAAACAACAGAAGTTATAAATATTTTAACGGATCCGCAGCTCAAATCGGATCCGAGTTTCCCGCATACGGGGATGATCGGAACTCCACACACCTCCCAGACTATTCTCCATTGGAAATGAATGACTTCCGGTCTGTTGCTTGTCGCATGCAGTGGAAAGGTGGCTTAAGACACTCCTCCTCTTAAAATGAACCAATAAATGGAATGGAATTAACAAACGAAAGAAATGAAATTTTTTTTTTTATTATATCTTTAATATATATCTTATTATTATTACAATTATCTTATATATTATTATATATTTATTTATATTAATCAATCAAACAAACAAATGAATAACTGAATGAATGAATGAATGAACGAACGAACGAACAAACGAATGAACGAACAAACAAACAAACGGAACAGAATGGAACTAATTACAATATCTTCTAAAATCAATCAAACAAATGAACGAACAAATGTATAAATGAAAGAATGAACAAACAAGCAAATGGAATGGAACGAACAAATGAAACAAATGAACGAACAAATTTATTAAAATATCTTTTTAAATCAATCAAACAAATGAACGAATGAATGTATGAATGAAAGATTGAACGAATGAATGAACAAGCGATCGGAACGGAATGGATGAGCGAATGAAAGAAACAAATGAACGAACATTTATTCATTCATTTATTTTCTTTTCGGCTTAGTCCCTTTATTAATCCGGGGTCGCCACAGCGGAATGAACCGCCAACTTATCCAGCATTTGTTTTACACAGCAGATGTCCTTCCAGCTGCAACCCATCTCTGGGAAACAAATGAATGAACAAATTTTTTAAAAAAAATTTAAATCAATGAAAAAACGAACAAATGAACGAACAAACAAACCTATTATGTCTTATCTTTCAGTTGCAACTTTCCTTCTCGTAATTATGACCCTTTTCCTTGCTCTCAGGTGGTTTCCAATAACAAAAATGCATATTATCATATTATACAACCATCGTCCACTTTTCTGAGAGGCCTTAACTTTCATCTGTTAAAAAGAAAAGACTGGAGCACAATGACTGCTGTGATCACTAATATCTGCCCTCCTCTCCTCTGATTGTGCTCATTCATTTCCCAAATGTGGCCGACTCCCTCAGCTCTTCTCTTAATGTTGCACCTCAGTGTCTGCAGCCCAGATGAAGACAGAAGCTTCTCTTTAGAGCACATTAGCTCTGCTTTTAGGGCATTAGGAACGCAGCAGGAAAGCGTTGCTGCACTGCATTTACCTACTCATCCATCCTGACAGCAACTGGTCCCAATGTCTTATTTTCTCTCTTCGTCTCTCTCTTTTAGCTCCTCTTTTGTGTTATACTTCTGCGGGAGTTGCTCTTCAAACACTCACTAGGAGATCTCCTTGGGAGATTTGGTGGCTTACTCATCCTTCATAACAAGAGCAGATCACTTATTTTCCAACTCTCTATCTTTCTACTTTTTTTTATTCTTTCTGCTTCATGTTCTGGGTTAGGAACTGTACACTAAAATACATTGCATCTGATTTAAAGCTGGGTAAATGCTTTTCTTGGCAAACGGGATGAGTCGAGGAACTCAAGGGGTTTGTGGCAATCAGAAAATGTGAGTGGTGTGAATTGAACCTGCATAATTTTGCCTCGAGCATGATTTTGCCTTAAAGATGAATGAGCATAAGATGTTAACTGCATTCACACAATGCAAATGCATGTCTTAAAGAATCTACCAAACATTCAATACAGTGGCAATACCAAAACATATGTTACATTTATTAAATGATATCACGAAATATGCAATATGCTACTAGTACTACAAATAAGACTCACTCACTCAATCAGAGGTCGCCGCAGTGGATTGAATCACCATTACAAATAATGATAATAATAAATTGGGACGTCCTATGACCTAGGAGTCTGGTTGAGATTGAGGGATGGCTCTGCATTAATCTAATTGCTATATGAAACACCCGTCAAACCCTTTAAAATCCTATGGTTGGCATTAGGAAGAAGGCTGCTGCTTATTATTAATTATTTTGTACATCCAACATTGCTACACTATAGTACAGTACATTTTCATGCATACACCTACATCTGAAACACCACTGATTCCTGACTACTACATTTACATATCTTTGCTTTAATTTGTTTAAAACTGTTTCTTTAATAAATTGTTAAAATATTTTGGCTTTCTTTAGTGTCCCTCTTGTTTTGTTACGTTCCTTGTGAGCTGCAGGGCGTAACATACATTTAAATATTAATAATAATAAAATCTGTATTTCTTTATTTTGATTTATTACACAAATCATTTGTATATATCAAGAAGTCGGCTGCATCGGTGCAAGTGTCATCTGAAAGTTGTCTTTTATAATGATCATTTTGCTATGTTTATGTTCATTTATTTTGCATTAAAAGCAATGAAAATATTGTGTTATTTGCCATAAGAGTGAAATTACTCAACCAACACATAGAAGCCTTTGAAAAAAGCTAATTTTAGGAGAAAATTACAGATGGCAAAGATGGTTTTTACATGAACTTCATTCATTGATTCATTCATTCATTCATTTTTCTTCAGCTTAGTCCCTTTATTCATCATCCGTCTTTCGGATGAGACGTTAAACCGAAGTCCTGACTCTCTGTGGTCATTAAAAAGCCCATGGGACTTCTCGTTAAGAGTAGGGGTGTAACCCCGGTGTCCAGGCTAAATTTCCCTCCATCAGCCCTTAACAATCATAGCCTCCCAATCATCCCCATTGACCGAATTGGCTGTATCACTGCGCACTGGTGTCGTTGTGCTGTGGTTGACGTCGCATCATCCAAGTGGATGCTGCACACTGGTGGTGGTGTGGAGAGAACCCCCTCATGATTGTGAAGAGCTTTGGGTGTAGGGCCATACACAGTAAATGTGCTACATAAATACACATTACATTACATTAGGGGTCGATGCAGTAAATAAAGAATAATAATAATTCCTTACATTTATATAGCGCTTTTCTAGACACTTTGTAGGGGGGGGGTGGGTGGGTGCAGCATCTACCCGGATGACACGACGGCAGCCTTATTGCACCAGACCGCACACCACACACCAGCTGATAAGTGCAGAGGAGACAAAGTGATTAAGCCAATTATGATATGTGGATGGTTAGGAGGCCATTGGGCAGATCTGGCCAGGATGCTGGGGTTAAACCCCTACTCTTTTTCGAAGAACATCCTGGGATTTTTAACGACAACGGAGAGTCAGGACCTTGGTTTAATGTCTCATACAAAAGATAGCACTTACTGAGCAGTACAGAGTCCCCTTCACTATACTGGGGTATTAGGACCCACACACACCATTGGCCTCACTAACACCACCTCTGGCAGCAACCACGCTTTCCCATGTGGTCTCTTATCCAGGTCTTGACCAGGCGCAGTCCTGCTTAGTTTCAGTGAGCGACCATGTGAGAGTTGCAGAGAGCTAGCTGCAGGCTAGTATAATGAAACGCCAACTTATCGAGCATGTTTTACACAGCAGATGCCCTTCCAGCTGCAACCCAGTACTAAGAAACACCCATACACACTTATTCACACACATACACTACGGCCAATTTCGGTCTACGGTCAAACCTCTGACTTTACCAGATGTCTGAAGTTCATCAGTCTCTAAAGAAGAGCAGACCAGATCAACAGGCTAAAATCTATCTCAGAACAGCAAAGTGAGTTTAAATTTATTCAAAGACAGCAAGGCTTTTAAGCCCTCTTCCCAGCTATTTACACGAGTCTCGCTCTATTCAGTCAAGAGAAAGGAGAAGAATATGACAGAAAGAGAGAATGAGAGAGAGAAAAAAACGAGAGCTGAAGAGACAGAACGAAGCCTTGGCAGTTGTCAAGGCTCAGGGTCCCAGGAGAGTCTCATCCATATTGTTATTCTGAACTGGAACTGAAAACAACCTGGGAGAGGATCAGACTGGTTAAGTAAACTTCAGGTCTGATACATTAATGACAGTCAGACATTGAGGACATCTTTTAAGAAGCCACATGTAAAAGGGCTATTTGGAAAAATTCAAGTCCTATTAAATTAAATAAATAAATAAATAACTTTTTTCTAGGTTGTCTTTGAAAGCCTGTGGAAAGATTTTTATGTGAAGGACAGAAGATGTTTTGGTGAGAAAATCTAAAGTATGTGACTATGATGGAGTATGAGTCATTGAATCATTCATGCGATTCACTCTTAAAGAGGCCATGAACTGAGAAATCAAAATTCCCTTGATCTTTTGACATATAAGCGGTATTTGTACTATAAAACATCCTGTACGTTTCTGAACTCAGCACTTTCTCTTCAGTTTAAAAACATACATTGAAGCCAGTCTGCAAAAAAGACAATAAAAAGCTTCCTTTTTTTCCATAATAGTGTGACTAAACTCTGCCTCCACAGAATAACATCAATGCTTAATTCTCTTTATTCCAAGGTCTATTAAAATGCTTGATTCTGATTGGCTAGAATCACAATAAAATCATTTAATGCACAGTATATTCACTTCGGTAACTCCGATGTATTTTTTTTGTAGTCCCCAATTTGTAATCACATTCCCACATGAAATGTTCATTATTTTTCTAATTATTCAATGTCATCAATTATCTCCCACGTAACTGCCTGTTTAGCCCTATCACAGCATGTTTACCTCTGCCACCTGATTCACTGATACGGTTGGAACATATCAAGACAAAATAGTTTCACACACACACACACACACACACACACACACACACACACACACACAC
>CAIGQQ010030374.1:1121491-1163539 GCA_903798035.1 Danio albolineatus | reverse complement strand
CTGTTTTCGGAGATTCGCTATTTCCACACGTAGATCATCCGTGTGGTCCAGAGACAAATCCAGGGCAGCAGGCTCAGCAGTGGAGACATAGTCATGGTCACTTACATCCATAGATGGGTCATCTAAGGTTAGGTCTGTGTTTGGTCGCTCTATCCTCTCCCAAACTCCAGGTCGTGCTGCTAAAACAGCAAAGTTGTTCCATTGAAACAGCACCGGGATAGCTCCTTTTTTTCAAATATCTGCTTCCGGTTGCCGCTTGGGGCTGCATCAGGTCGCTGGACTCGAAATGTCGGCTACATACTCTTGTCTATTCCGTGACTGTAAAGTTGTCACGTCGAATATTAACAACCCACCTCTTCTGCAGGTCTTTGTCTTTTGGAAACGTGTGGAAACTGAGGTAAGAGTTAAATCTCGCAGACGCTGTACATTGCGGAACACAGCAGTGGTAGCTAGAAGTACTGTCCTCACGTCTTTGAAATGACACTTTCAAACGTTTACATGTCATATTTATGTAGTTTACGTAAACATATTTAAGTGTGCTATAATGGCATCAAGCATTAAGTTAACTATTCGTAAGGTTCTATCCCAAACTATCCTTGTTTTGATCAGAAGCGTCCTGTTGTAGCTTTGTACTGTATGATCGGCGGAAGTTGGATAGCCTTGAATTTTACCGAAAATACGTCACGCGCCGCCGTGCATATAGCCTATTGCTCTATTCTTAACCATAAGTAAAAACAGCGACAGACATTCAGTATTAATGCACACAGCGGCAAAAACTGAACCATTATGAAACAGGACTGCTGCACATGTGTAGGAGAGCTAATGTGGCCATAGCAACGACAAACAGCAGTGAAACGCAAGCTCACAACCGCATTTTAATCTGTAAACAAATCGGTATGCGTCGCATTTTCAACATGGCTTTAGACACGATATAAGAATATAAGAAGTTAACCAGACACACTACAAGCGGTTACAAGTCACAAAACACAATTAAATACATAATTTGCAAGCTAGAGAAAACAATGAGGCAATCGATTTAATCACACTTACTCATGCCTGTGAAATGGAGGAAGGAGAGGTTCGATAAAGGGTGCAGGCCAGATTCACCATCAGGCCACCGGGAAATGTCCCGGTGCTTCCTATAGCGAGTCCGCCCCTGCATACATCTTTTCTGATCCTTCCTTTAACAAACGGCCGACGGCGGGGCTAAGGTTTTGTATTCACGTCATGCCAAAACGGCTAAAGACTCGTAATCAAGGCGATTCATTTGAAGAACTATGAGTCAACTCTTTTATAGATGAATCAGTAGTTTTTAACAATGTGCACTTTCAGATTTAAGCCTTAGCTGGATATTTCACTTAGGCCCCGTTTACACTAGTGCGTTTTAGTTTTAAAACGGCATTTTAGCATGAAAACGATCCACGTCCTCACTAGCGTTTCACCCAGCATTTCTGAACATATCTCCATCCACACTACTCCACCAAAAACGTATATTATGTGACCATTCGCGCACTCTGGGCATGCGCGTTCAAGTATAAACAGGAAGCTTGTTTCTCACTCGGCATTTGCTTATTGTTAGTCAACAAATGCTAACCCAAAACCAGCATTCTAAATAGGACTTACACCGTTTGAAACGCGAGCGATTAGCGAGTGCTCTAACAATAGCTTGCCTCTTGCGATTATACGCAGCTGTTGTGGTAAAAAAAGGCAGAGTTTAACTGCACAATGGCGCCTAAAACGGACAATAGTGCAAACAACACTCCCATTTCTGTGTCCTGCAGCCACGCCTCCATTTTCAGATGTCTCCATTTTCCCCCATCCACACTGAAATGGAGCTGCAACGTTTTAAAATGAAAATGGCCTCTCCAGCGTTTTCAAAATGCTCCATTTTCGGGGCTCGAAAACTCCGGCCTAGTGTCGACAGATGGCGTAGCCGTGGCAAAACGTATGCGTTTTAAAACGAAAATGCATTAGTGTAAACGGGGCCTTAGAGCTGTGTTACACACTGCATGCAAGCTCATTTTCAAAAGTGGGGTTTATTTATAAACTAAATTTCAAGAGGATCACGTGCTTATGATTGAACACAGCTGGTACCTCATCAGCTCAGCATAATGCACCAATCAGACGAATCATGACTCACTTTAAATTACCAAAGCTTTCCACTCCAGTCATCTTCGTCTTGAAGAACGCTCCGTTTCAGCCAGCTACTGCTTTCACCTCCACAACAACTACTTCAAAAACCAACAACTTCAACAGCATCATCATTATTATTATTATCATCATCATCATCAAAACCTTCCTCTCCAAATCGCATCACACAACGCATCCGCCGCGTTTTCAACCCAGCAAGACCACAGTCCAAAACTCGATCACCGTCCTCAAACTCCATCTAAACTCTCAAGACGCCGGCGATTTAAGCCATTATAATGAAGCTGAACCCTCACCGCTCTCCCAGCGGTTCACCCGCGGTAACGTACATCACTCTAAAAGGGGAAGTCTCGCAAATACAGCTACTCTCTAACAACGACTAAACATTCTATACATCTTTGAAAGAGGAGACTTGCATGACTAAAACGCTGAACTCACCTTTCAGGCCTCCGCCTGTCCACAAATCCATGGCATCCTAGCAGTTTAAAACAGTTTGACTGCAAGCGTCCAGGCAATCTAATCTTAAAACCTAGTCCACAACATATCAACACGCCGATAAACATCCACGAGATGCAACGTCATCATCTAAAACTGTCGCGGGAGCGCATTCAGTCTATGGAAGGCCGTTGGAGCCAAAATGTCTGCAACTATGGAGGGTCGTTAGGACCAAAACGTCTGGAAAAAAAAAAAAAAAAAAAGTTCAGGGTTTTGATGGCAATCGATATATATATATGTATATATATAATTAAATAATTAATTAAATAAATAAATAGGCGCCACGGTGGCGTAGTGAGTAGCACGTTCGCCTCACAGCAAGAAGGTCGCTGGTTCGATCCCCGGCTGGGCCAGTTGGCATTTCTGTGTGGAGTTTGCATGTTCTCCCCGTGGTTGCGTGGGTTTCCTCCGGGTGCTCCGGTTTCCCCCACAGTCCAAAGACATGTGGTACAGGTGAATTGGGTAAGCTAAATTGTCCGTAGTGTATGTGTGTGAATGAGAATGTATGGATGTGTTTCCCAGAGATGGGTTGTGGCTGGAAGGGCATCCGCTGCGTAAAATAAATGCTGGATAAGTTGGCGGTTCATTCCGCTGTGGCGACCCCGGACTAATAAAGGGACTAAGCTGAAAAGAAAATGAATGAATGAATGAATGAATGAATGAATAAATAAATAAATAAATAAATAAATAAATAAATAAATAAAATGTAAGGAAACAAACTTTCTGCTGGACTGCTATGAGTGGGAGAAGCATGTTTCTGACAAATGGAGGTGAAAATCACAAAGAAAAGAAACTTCCCACCCGACTGTGACAAATTGGAAGAGAATACTTCCGATAAATTGACCCACCTCTACCATCCTTGCACCATGCAACAACGAAGCTATCATGCAAAAGGGGCTTCCATTCCTCTATTAAGACAAATGGAGTGACTTTCATCCATTGACTCTGGTTCGATACATTGCTTTTAAACAAATGCTATTTCGCTAAGGGGCTTAACTTCAGTCCACTATCACTTCACCTGCTCAACCTTTAAGAGGCACTTCCAGGACCATTAGCCAATACCGTCAGCTCTCCATCTATCTGCAATCCTGCAGGGGAACAAAGGCTCACCTCTACAATTCTCGCACATCGTGAAAACAAGCTATTATACCATGCATTAACAAGGCGCTTCCATCACAGTTGGCCATGCCCCTAATAAAACGCCTCTCATAGATACCAGCTAAAACTATTTATTATGTCCGCTGTACAAGTACAATGTTTAATTTCATTTCTGTTTTTCGTTTTTTATTTCAGAGACCACAAGAGCTAGGATCACCAGCTGAACCACACAACATACCCTCAGCTCTCTATCCGTTCGCTGTCTTGTGGGAGGACGAATGCCCACCTCTTCCATTCACAACAACTAAGCCATTGTACCACGAAATAACAAAGGGAGCTTCTATCCACAGTTGCTCTCGCTCTGACGTAGAAACCTATAAGACAAGATATCTGCTAAAATAATTAACTATGTCTGCTGTTCATGTACCTTGTTGTAAAAACACTTGTACCACATTTTGATTCTCTCTTGTTTTCCCATTCCAGAGACCAAGGCAATGGGCCCCAGAAGCGGACCCTCATCCCATCCCATGCTTCCATTCACCACAGCCAGACCTATTTAGGGGTCGCCCTAGGTTCAATTGCTGCAGCAGCAATGCTCTAAACGAGCTCATATACACTTACATTCCAAAAACCTCTATACCTCTATCGTACCCCCCCCCCCCCCCACACACACACACACACACACCATTGAACTAACATTGCACTTCTGCAACAGCTCCGCCATACCACAATTCTCTGTAGCATCATTCCACCTGCAACAATGCCCTAGACGCTCCACCGAGCAGATAAGCCGCAACAGCAGCGATGCTCTAGGCGAGCCTTATTTACTTTCATCACTACTGACAGTCTCTAACATTCCCACAGGAGCACTCATGACTCTCTCCAATCCTGACCACCTCTGCAACAGCAGAGACACTCCGCCAAGCGACACCCACCCACCACACCACTGCATTAAGCACCAACGCTCTAACTGAGACCCTATTCAATTTCATCCCTACATATCACTACTGACAGCAGTTAACATTCCTGCGGGAGCACTCATAACTCTCCATACTGACCACCTGTGCATCAGCAGCGACACGCTCCCCCCCCACCAAAATCAGTTTTGGGAGATTCTAACAAGAGCATTGGTTCGCATCCCCATGCCACCACTCCTCAAACCTTGGACTCCCACGGAGTCTCCCCAATTTCGCTTCCTAAGAGTCACCCTTTCTTCTCCACCTCCAAAATTCTATATCCAGCAGCCGGATATAGCATTGATCTTTTGCTACTTGGGGGGTTTCTTCAAATACGCGGCTGCTGTCCCGAGCTGAAAAGCATTTTGGGGAGTTCTCGAGACTCACCTGAGCTCAAACTCTCCTCTCATCCTTTAAACGGGAGGGAGCCCCGGGCTCAAGGATATTCTGAGCTCAGGGCTCTCTCCCGGGACAGCATGCCAAATACGCTTTATTATCAATCATCAGCTAAGTGTGAACTCTTGAAACCCCTAATAGGGGCTCTTTAAGCCCCGAGCATCCATCTGGCAAATCTCCGCTCTCTACCCAACAAAATTGAAGAACAAACAAGGATTTTATGCATTCAGCTGCTCTGTGCTTCACGGAAACCTGGCTGACCGACACCATACCTGACAACGCGCTCAACCTTCCCGGCTATCAGCTGTTTAGAGCGGATCGCGACGAGGAAACGACGGGGAAATCGCGCGGTGGCGGGACGTGCTTTTACATCAATGAAAGGTGGTGTACAGATGTAACTCTTTTAAAGAAGATGTGCTGTCCAGATCTAGAAGCACTGTTTATTAACTGTAAGCCTTTCTACTCACCGCGTGAGTTCTGCTCGTTTGTCCTCGTCTCTGTTTACATTCCGCCGCACGCGCACGCGCGCCTGGCGATACAGAAACTAGCCGATCAGATCACGGAAATTGAGCAACAGCAGCCGGACTCTGTTTTAATCATTCTCGGGGATTTTAACAAAGCTAAACTATCCCATGATCTGCCAAAATATAGACAGCATGTTACATGTCCCACAAGAGACAGCAACATATTGGATCACTGCTATACCACAATAAAGGATGCATACCACTCTGTTCAACGAGCAGCTTTGGGACACTCTGACCACTGTTTAATCCATCTTATACCAACCTACAAACAGAAACTGAAAACAGCCAAACCTGTATTAAGATCTGTGAAAAGATGGACTAATGAAACAGAGCGGATCTACAAGCCTGTTTCGACCTCACTGACTGGAGTGTCTTTGAAGCTGCTGCCAACGATCTTGATGAACTCACAGACACTGTAACGTCTTATATTAGTTTCTGTGAAGATGTGTGCATCCCTACCAGGACTCAACTCACATACAACAATGACAAACCATGGTTCACTGTAAATCTCAGACAGCTACGTCAGGCCAAAGAGGCTGCTTACAGGAATGGGGAGAGGGCCTTGTATAAGCAAGCGAAGTACACCCTGGAAAGAGAGATCAAAGTCGCCAAAAAGAACTACTCTGAAAAACTAAGGAGTCAGTTCTCTTCCAGCGACTCAGCATCCGTGTGGAAAAGCCTAAGGGATATCACAAGTTACAAGCCACCAAGCCCCAGCACTGTAGACAATGAACAACTTGCTAACGACCTGAATGAGTTTTACTGCCGGTTTGAGAAAAACCCCCACACCCACCCTGAACTGCTCTTCACGCCACCATTAACACCTCCACCACCCCCCGCCTCCCCCATACCTGCAATTCAGTTTAATGAAGATGATGTGCGCCAGGTCTTCCGGAAACAAAAGAGGAGAAAAGCACCAGGCCCAGATTCTATAACACCAACCTGTTTAAAATCCTGTGCTGACCAACTGGCCCCCATCTTCACCCTGATCTTCAACAGATCACTGGAGCTGTGTGAAGTGCCCTCCTGCCTCAAACGCTCCATCATCATACCCATCCCAAAGAAACCCAAACTTACAGGACTAAATGACTACAGACCGGTGGCGCTAACATCTGTGGTCATGAAGTCGTTTGAAAAGCTGGTGCTGGCCCACCTGAAGGACATTACTGAACCCTCACTGGACTCTCTTCAGTTTGCCTACAGAGCAAACAGGTCTGTGGAAGATGCAGTCAATATGGAACTGCATTATGTTTTGCAACACCTAGACAGACCAGGGACCTATGCGAGGATCTTGTTTGTTGACTTCAGCTCAGCTTTCAACACCACCATCCCAAAACTTCTCCTGCCCAAATTAACTCAGCTCTCCGTGCCCACCTCTGTCTGTCAGTGGATCAACAGCTTTCTAACGGACAGGCAGCAACTGGTCAAGCTGGGCAAATCCTCATCCAGGACCCGCACAATTAGCACTGGCGCCCCCCAGGGGTGTGTCCTCTCCCCTCTGCTCTTCTCTCTGTACACGAATGACTGCACCTCAAAGGACCCCTCTGTCAAGCTCCTAAAGTTTGCAGACGACACCACGCTTATCGCCTCATTCAGGACAGTGACGAGTCTGCTTACAGACAGGAGGTTCAGGAGCTGGCTCTCTGGTGCAGTCACAACAACCTGGAGCTGAACACGCTCAAAACAGTGGAGATGATAGTGGACTTCAGGAGAAACCTCCCTGCTCTCCCCCCACTGAGCATAATGGACAGCACTGTGGCTGCAGTGGAGTCATTCAGGTTCCTGGGCACCACCCTCTCTCAGGACCTGAAGTGGGACACTCACATTGACTCCATTGTCAAAAAAGCTCAACAAAGGCTGTACTTTCTTCGTCAGCTGAGGAAGTTCAACCTGCCACAGGAGCTTCTGAAACAGTTCTACACCTCCATCATTGAATCAGTCATCTGCACTTCAATAACTGTCTGGTTTAGCTCAGCTACCAAATCTGACCTCAGAAGACTACGTCGAATAGTTCGGACTGCTGAGCAAATCATTGGTACAACCCTCCCTACTCTCCAAAACTGTACTTATCCAGAGCAAGCAGAAGGGCGGCCAAAATCACTCTGGACCCCTCACACCCAGCACACTGCCTCTTTGAACTGTTACCTTCTGGTCGACGCTACAGAGCACTGTGCACCAGAACAGCCCGACACAGAAACAGTTTCTTCCCTCAGGCGATCCATCTCATGAACACTTGATGATAATAATCGTGGAACCAACATCACTACTGCTGTACACTCTTACACACACATACACTTATTTAACAACACACTTTACATGCCATTTGCACATAACAAATACACTTGTTACACACACATACACTTATTTAACAACACACTTTACATGCCAATTTGCACATAACAGCTACACATATAATGTTGTTTATAGTAATACACCTGTACATACACTTGTCCATTTGTATATTTGCATTTAACACTTACTTCTATTTTTTTAAATATATTTATTATCTGTTTTTTGTCCTGTCTCTGTAATTCTGTTGCACTGTGGAAGCTCTGTCACGAAAACAAATTCCTCGTATGTGTGAACATACCTGGCAATAAAGCTCTTTCTTTCTGATTCTGAAATTAAACCAATTGAAAGCTTCTGCACCAGTACAATCAAAACTCTGAACAAAAACAAAAATGTTTTTGTGCCTGCTCTCAACTAAGCAGGAAATCAACAGAACCCTATTGTCCTCATTATGTCTACGTTCCTGAGCACTGCTGCCACATTTGGGGTTGGCACGTCGTCTTCTTATCATGGCCCCTTCCACACATGCCACCCAGTGGAGGGGGGATCATTTAAGTTTGTCTCTATCAAAGCTTACTGTCATTGCACTCTGACAGACATCAGAGGTGAACCACACGCTCAGTGAAACCTTAGGGCTTCTCCAGTACAGCTTTCACACTGAGCCCTGCTTCTGCTGTTCATATACAACATCAATTATACATGTGTTTTGCTTAATTCTACAGAAACAGCATATTGCTTTGCAGCAAACAGAGGCTTTAAAAAGAGACACTTATTTAACTGGGTACACTTAAGTGATTCAAGAAACAATGAAATGTGAAACTCCTTTAAGCATGGTAAAACCATAATATACTGCTATGAAAGACTCTATTTTGCAACAACAACAACAACAACAATAATAATAATAATAATAACGGGCAAGGCGCCACAGTGGCATAGTGAGTAGCACATTCGCCTCACAGCAAGAAGGTTGCTGGTTCGAGCCTCGGCTGGGTCAGTTGGCATTTCTGTGTGGAGTTTGCATGTTCTCCCCGTGGTTGCGTGGGTTTCTTATAGGTGCTCCGGTTTCCCGCACAATACAAAGACATGTGGTATAGGTAAATTGGGTAGTGTATGAGTGTGAATGAGCGTGTATGGATGTTTCCCAGAGATGGGTTGCAGCTGGAAGGGCATCCGCTGCGTGTAACAAATGCTGGATGAGTTGACGGTTCATTCCGCTGTGGTGACCCCATATTAATAAAGGGACTAAGCCGACAGGAAAATGAATGAATTAATTAATGAATAGTAATAATAACGGGCAACACGGTGGCGCAGCGGGTTGCTGGTTTGAGCCTCAGCTGGGTCAATTGGCATTTCTGTGTGGAGTTTGCATGTTCTCCCTATGTTCGTGTGGGTCACAATCTCCAATGCTTGTGATTTAAAAAAAACTCAAATATGTTATTAATCTATTAAAGGGCCATAGTTGTATCCATAACCTTCCTGGATACTGCAATCGCCGTACAGCAAGAAGGTTGCTGGTTTGAGCCCCGGCTGGGTCTATTCATGCATGTTCTCCCTGTGTTCGCATGGGTTTCCTCTGGGTGCTCTGGTTTCCCCCACAGTACAACAACATGCAGTATAAGTGAATTATATGTGTATGGGTGTGAATGCAGGAGTGTATGGGTGCGTAGAATATATGCTGGACAAGTTGGTGGTTCATCTCACTGTGTTGACCCTGAAAAGAAAATGAACGAATATATTTAATATTTAAAGAGCCCATATGGTGGGTTGAGAACAATTAAATTTCACTTTTTGAAGTCCCAAACAACAGGATGATATGTATGCAAGGTTATAAAACACTTTCAATGTCTTATAATATCTATTTATTTTTACCTCATTTTCCCACCGACTCCCATAGTATTTATCTCAACACTGAGTTCAAAACTCTTCAAATGAGTAGAATTAAATTTCAGTAAATTGAGTTGACTACACTCATTTCATTTGATGAAGCTGACTGTTTTACAGTGTATTAGAAACATTGCAGAAGTTATTCATTATGCGGCATTAAGTATAGAGTAAAAAACACCATGAATAGTTATAAACACTACTAAGAAAAAATGTTTATTGAAGACACCTGGAAGTTAAAAATGCTTTAAAAATACTGTTTTGTCATGATTATATGCATGACAAAGTACTTAGGAAAGTTTTTAAAGGCCTAGTTCATGCACACAGAGGAGGGAGAGCGAGGATCTGTTTTCTCCAGAAACACCTGTTGATCTGTGGGCTGATTAGCCGGGACAGGTGGAAATGTCAATCTGACAGCCACATCTACTGTATGACCACACACACTCTGATAAATACTGAGAGAAGACTGCACTAACATTACACTAGAGTTCAATGCTTTCCTTCTTTAA
The DNA here is from genome assembly GCA_903798035.1 of Danio albolineatus. NCBI lineage: Eukaryota > Metazoa > Chordata > Actinopteri > Cypriniformes > Danionidae > Danio > Danio albolineatus. The sequence goes on along the minus strand of CAIGQQ010030374.1, from coordinate 1,153,243 downwards.
AAAAAATTAATAAACAAAAGCGTTTAATTAGCAAGGATGCGGTAAATAGATTGAAGGTGACAGAGCTTTATATCGTCATACCGTCAACGTTCTAATCATCAAAGAAAAAACTAAACACGGATTTCACATGAATGTTTAGGCAGCACTACTGCTTTCAACATCCATAATAGTAAGAAATGAGCTGAATCAACACAATTCTTGAGTATTTTTGGGACAACTTAATTGTTTTATGTTCAGTCCACTTCAACTTGTCAAATACAATTAATGGCGAGTTCAGACTGCATGACTTTCAATGTAGTCGTGTCACAGATGTTTTCATACTGCATGACTATCTGGAGTAGTGTTTCGTCACTGCTTTGTTTACACTGCAAGATGGATCAGTGACAGGGGGTTTCACACTGCATGATTTTAAAATAGGAGGAATCCCTGACAACTTTGTCCAAACTACATCTCACAACCAAACACACACGAGAAGTGACATAGAAACAACGGCAATTTCTCAAAACCTGTTGGCGAGTCAAAGTCTGGGCTGTAATCATGCAGTCTGAACTCAACATAAGTGATTCAAAGGGATTATTCACCAAAAAAAAATTATTTAATTTACTCACCCACTGGTCATCCAAGATGTAGGTGGTTTTTTTCCTTCAATAGAAGCATAAAGATGATTTTGAGATGAATCTGTGGTCCTTGATGGCTGTGAATTGGGATGGGTTTTTTAGATTAAAAATGAACACGTCCAAATAAAGTCTACACCAGGGATCACCAAACTTGTTCCTGGAGGTCCGGTGTCCTGCAGATTTTAGCTCCAACCCTAATCAAACACACCTGAGCAAGCTAATCAAGCTCTCACTAGGTATACTTGAAACATCCAGGCAGGTGTTTTGAGACAAGTTGGAGCTAAACCCTGCAGGACACCGGACCTCCAGGACCGAGATTGGTGATCCCTGGTCTACACCATTAGCCATGGATTCTGAAGCCATGGATTCTGAAGACTGAGCTCTTACAGTAAACTTATTCTTAAACATATAACTGAGTTATCAGCAGCGTCCGACAACATAACTGCTGACCTCAGAGTCAAAGATCGTTGGTGGGCATCAAAACAATCCCATCTGACAAAAATATTTAGCAACATACAAACGGCAGTCGTGTCAGCTCAACATAATGCATCCTGGCTGAACAAAACTGATTATTTCCTTAAAAACGGTATTATAGAACCCATTTCTGTGGTCTTCGCCATAATCACAGCACATAATACTTTACTAGTCACTTTAAAAAACACTAGAATTCAGCTTAAAGTGCAAAATTAAAGGCTTTACTAGTTTAACCAGTAAACTAATCATGTCCTCTAAAACTAGTCTTTTTTTACTGGTTATTAACTAATAACTAGGGCCACACGGAATCTGCGCGCGCAGAATTCCGCAGATTTTTAGCCCATCATTGATCCTGTTTTTTTACTGGTATAAATGTGTGTACAATTATATTAATTCAGTTTTCAAATTAATTTCAGTAAAAATATTGATTAATATGAAAATATTCATATGATTTATTTACAATACAGTTTTTAAAGTACTATTTTCTGTCTTTTAGAAGAGATTTTATATGAGAGACTTGCTTTGTTTACCAAATGAAGTGCATCTATTTGCATTTGCATTGTAAACATTAAATAAAAGTTAAAAAGGTATAACTTTTTATTTAATATCTAAAATTTTTAGTTATGATATTCCTAAAATCATTCCGCATAAATCCGCAGATTTTTAACAAAATACTCCGCAGAAATAGCAAAAAATGTCCGCAGATTCTGTCTGGCCCTGCTAATAACATAATACTGAGTGCAATATTTTACTAGTCGTTTAGCAAGATACTAGTTTTAAGTTTAAAGTGCAATTTAAAGGCTTATCTAGATTAAGTAAGATTAAGGCAAGTTAACTAATTATTTCCTTAAAAACGGTAATATCTGTAAGCGTCGCTCTCACTCCTGTATTTACACAGACACATTCTCTGCTAAAATATGCATTGAATGCCTTTTACAAGTGTTAGAGAAATACTGAAACACCTTTTAAAAGTGTTAGAGAAATTATTCTAATATATAATAGAGTTATCAGCTTTGTCATGATGACTGTACATAATGTTTTTACTTACTTTAAATTCAGCTTAAAGTGCAAACTTAAAGGCTTTACTAGTTTAATTAGTCAAGTTAACTAATCATGTCCTCTAAAACAGCAGTTTCTAATGTTTAACAATAGTTTTAATAACTGATTTCTAACAACTGATTTCTTTTGTCTTTGCTATGATGACAGAAGATAATATTTTACTAGTTATTTACTAATAACATAATACTAGTGCAATAAAAGTGCAATTTAAAGGCTTAACCAGTGTAATTAGGCAAGTTATTTCTAATCATTCCTTTAAAAATAATTTATTTTGTCTTTGCCATGATGGCAGAACATAATATTTTACTAGTTGTTCAGCAAGATACTAGTACTCAGTTTAAAGTGCAACTTAAAGGCTTAACTAGGTTAGTTAGGCAAGTTAACTAATTATTTCCTTAAAAACGATAGTATCTGTGAGTATCGCTCTCACTCCTGTATTTACACAGACACATTCTCTGCTAAAATATGCATTGAATGCATTTTACAAGTGTTAGAGAAATTATTCTAATATATAATAGAGTTATCAGCTTTGTCATGATGACTGTACATAATTTTTTAGTTACTTTCAATTCAGCTTAAAGTGCAAACTTAAAGGCTTAACTAGTTTAATTAGTCAAGTTAACTAATCATGTCCTCTAAAACAGCAGTTTCTAATGTTTAACAATAGTTTTAATAACTGATTTCTAACAACTGATTTCTTTTGTCTTTGCTATGATGACAGTAGATAATATTTTACTAGTTATTAACTAATAACATAATACTAGTGCAATTAAAAGGGAAATTTAAAGGCTTAACCTGGGTAATTAGGCAAGTTATTTCTAATCATTCCTTAAAAAATAATTTCTTTTATCTTTGCCATGATGGCAGAACATAATAGTTTACTAGTTGTTCAGCAAGATACTAGTAAACAGTTTAAAGTGCAATTCAAAGGCTTAACTAGATTAAGTAAGATTAAAGCAAGTTAACTAATTATTTCCTTAAAAAACGGTAATATCTGTAAGCGTCCCTCTCATTTCTGTATTTACACAGACACATTCTCTGCTGAATTATGCATTGGATGCCTTTTACAAGTGTTAGAGAAATTATTCTAATATATAATAGTTATAAGCTTTGCCATGATGACCGCTCATAATTTTTTCAGCTACTTTCAATTCAGCTAAAAGTGCCGAATTAATGGCTTTACTAGTTTAATAAGTCAAGTTCACTAATTATTTCCTTAAAAACGGTAATATCTGTGAGTATCGCTCTCATTACTCCGTGTACACAGACACCTTTGCTAAAATATGCATTGGATGCCTTTTACATACGGAGATACGGAAACAGCTTCTCATAAGTTACTTTACAAAATACTAGAATTCAGCTTAAAGTGCAAAATTAAAGGCTTTACTAGTTTAACCAGGCAAGTTAACTCATCATGTCCTCTAAAACAGCAGTTTGTGAACTAGGGCTGTGCAATTAATCGCAATCGCAAAAAAATTCAAATAAAATCATGATTTAAGCACATGCAATTTCTAAATCGTGCAAGGCTGCAATTTCATCTATTAAATAATTTTTGTTCACGTACTTGTGTGTATGACTTTAATATGTTAACCAATCAGAGCTGACGCAGCACACCGGGCAATTGCAGCTAAGCTGAGCGGGAAAGGATGTTAACCAATCGGAGTTTACTCCGCGCACGACGAAGTTGAGCGGGAGAACTGATTAGGTGGTTTTGATTTACGTTCGTTTTTATTTATTGTTATGACTCCAATTGAGATGAGTTCATCTTTATTTGTTCATGTTGTCTGTTTTTAACACAATTTATTACAGTTTTGTTCATCAAGCAGTCAGTGCTACTGTGTACAGTATGTGTTTAAACTAGAGGTGGGGTTAGTTAATCTTCATTTATTTTATGTTGTCTGTTTTAAAAACAATTTTACTACAGTTTTATTCATTAAACTTAATACTATGTTATTTCATTGTGAAATGTTTTGTTCTGCACTTCTTGTGCACTGAATACATGTAGAATGCATAAATGTAGCTTGTTTGAAAAAGCAAAAACTGTTGCTAAAATCGCAAATAAAATTGCAATCGCAATATTCGTTCCAAAAAATTTATATATAAATAAAAATCACATTATGATTTTGTCCATATTGCACAGCCCTATTGTGAACTAATTCATCTCTTTTCCAAGTGATGTTTAACAATTGTTTTAATAACTAATTTATAATAACTATTTTTTTCTGTCTTATACTAATATTGGCTTATACTAAGATACTAATATTTATTGAAATTAAAGTGCAATTTAAAAACCTGCTCTGATAAGGCAAGTTAACTAATTATTTCCTTAAAAATGGTACGCAGCAAAATCCTCTGAGAATTTTTTTTACTCGGTTCAGAGTGTATTTGGTCCCTCTCTAAATTGAGTAAAAGTTACTCAGCAGCAGAGTTAAAGAGACAATGAAAGGATTAATTAAGGATGATTGAGCACAGATGATGAACACCTGCTGTTAATAAGCATAAACAGAAGAGAAACACAAAACTACATTTACCTTCAGTAACAGCCTTAGATGAAATAAGCTGAAAGAAAACACATTTAGGCCCAATCCCAATTCCGTTTTTGTAACCCTACCCCTTCAAAACTTCCCCCTAAGAATTGGGACAGCACTTCAACACCTGCACACGTCATCATGTCATCGCAATCTCTTGCTTAATATGAGATCAGACGATCACGACTACTGGAGTTACTCCAGTTGTGTTATTTTTTGGTGTTTATCTTCAGGAAATCACTGAAGGAGTATATTATGTTATCATAACGATCTAATGTGGCAATAAGATCGTAACTGTACTGTGCCTTTACACAGTGGCCATATTGATCTATGTCAACACACGAAAACAACATTAACATTATAGCAGACACTGTAAAAGCTCATTCCCAGCCAATAGACATTATTGACAGGGTACTCCAGTGTCATCATGTGTCAGAATGTTGTGTGACGGCTGTTCATGAGTTATGATTTTGGATTTGCGTTTTTTTTTTAAAGCATGCCGGTAAAACACCAGCGCAGTTATGAATATATTAAAACATATGTTTGTTTGTCGTAAAAATTCGTAATAATGACAAAAAATACTAATTTGTGGATCTCCTTACTTCCGGGTTCAGCTATCTTGCCGCTGTGACAGGTGTATTCTGGGAAATTTTCTTACCCCTCCGTTTTAAGTGAAAAATCTTCGTTCGAAGGGGTGTATACCCCTTGCCCTTAGCCCTACGCCTTCAAGCTAAAGAGAATTGGGACACCACTACCCCTTGACCTGAGCGCGCAAAATGAGGGGTAGGGGTAAGTGAAAGGGCTAAGGGGTAGAATTAGGATTGGGCCTTAATATAGTGATATTAATGAGAAATAACTGATTAAATAATTTACAACAATGAAAAACACCACCACTTTTAGTGATAAGTGAATCTGCTGCTGCTGATTGAAGTCAGTTGTAGTTTTGTATTTCTCTTCTGTTTATGCTTATTAACAGCAGGTGTTCATCATCAGTCCTCAATCATCACTTAATTAATCCTTTCATTGTCTCTTTAACTCTGCTGCTGAGTAACTTTTACTCAATTTAGAGAGGGACCAAATACACTCTGAACGGAGTCCATTTTACTCAGAGGATTTTGCTGTGTATAGTTTTAACAATAATTTATAATAACAATTTTTTTGTCTTATACTAATATTGGCTATACTAAGATACTAATATTTATTGAAATTAAAGTGCAATTTAAAAACCTGCTCTGATTAGGCAAGTTAACTAATTATTTCCCTAAGCGTCGCTCTCATTACTCCGTGTACACAGACACCTTCTCTGCTAAAATATGCATTGGATGCCTTTTACAGGTGTTGGAGAAATACGGAAACATCTTCTCAGTAAACTTATTCTTATACTTGTATATAATCGAGTTATCAGAGGCGTCGGAGAACGTGACCCTGCCGGCCTCACAGTCCAGCTGCACGCGGATCTTCTGCGGCTTCTTCTTGAGTTTGAGAGGAGCGCTGGTGGGCGTCCGGGCGCGATACTCTCCTCCGTACAGCCCCACAGTCCACATGCCGCGCTCAGGGCTCGGTGGAAACCACTCTTTGCGCTGGACGCTCTCTTTGACCACCCCTAAAGACCATTCGCTGCAGTCTCCTACCTCCACGTCCCAGCTGTGGCGGCCCGAGACCAAGCCCTCGGAGCCCAGGACGCACTCGTAGAAGCTGAAGCGCTCCGGGTTTTCGGGCAGTGGCTGCTCTTCTTCACTGTAGCGGATGGTGGTGAGGTCGTCGGACAGAGACACACACACGTCAGCCGTGTTTGGGTCCAGGATCACTGGAGCTGGAGGAAGAGATGGAGAGGTGTTCAGAGTTTATTTATGAACTTCAGCAAGATGAGTTATAACTAGGGACACACGGAATCTGCACGCGCAGAATTTTGCAGATTTTTTGCCCGTCATTGATTCTGTTTATTTACTGGTGTAAATGTGTGTAAATTTATATTTATTCAGTTTTTTTTATTAATTTCAGTAATAATATTGACTAATATGAAAATATTCATGTGATTTATTTACAATACAGTTTGTAAAGTACTATTTTCTGTATTTTACTAAAGATTTTATACGAGAGACTTGCTTTGTTTACCAAATAAAGTGGATCTAATTGGATTTGCATTGTAAACATTAAATAAAAGTTTAAAAAGTATTACTTTTATATTTTTGTATATTAAGGTTTTAGTTATGATACTCCCAAAATCATTACGCATAAATCCGCAGATTTTGAACAAAATACTCCGCATAAATAGCAAAAATGTCCGCAGATTCCGTCTGGCCCTAGTTATTAGGGTAGGGTTTTGATTGGATGCTCATTATAGTGACACAAATAGCAGTATGTCACTTTAGCGCTAAGGAGGTGTTTCTAACGTATGAAGTCCAATCAATAAAGAAGATCATCCTCCAAAATACTGCTTTTTGAGGGGTTATATATCATACTGTTTGTACAGTTGCATTTTCTACTCACAGATCCATTGTACAGTATTATGAACTCATGGACCACATGGGATGGTTTTCCATGCTCAAAATCAACATTGGCCACGATCCAAAAAAATGTTGTGCTCCTCGTGATTACACACATGACCTGAGTCCCTCTTCTCGTTTGCATACGTGTTTTTTCAGAGCTGTACTCCACCCGAAAAGAATACAAAACGCCTCTTTACTCCTATAAACCAATAAAAATTAATAAAAAACAATTAATTAATAGATTAACATAATAATATTAATAATAATACTAATTATAAATAAATAAATAATAAATAAATAAAAATTATAATCTTAGACAAAAAAAATCAGTGTTTTATTTTTTTTAAGTTTATTATTTAGTGTTTTATTGTTCAATTAATCTTTTTTATAGCGCTTTTTCAACGTAGATTGTGTCAAAGCAGCTTCACAAAGAAGTTCTAGTAAATTGATATTGAAACTGTGTCAGTCCAGTTTTCAGAGCTAAAAATATGTTATACACTACACTACCTGACAAAAGTCTTGTCGTTGATCCCAGTTGTAAGAGAGGCACAAATAATAACTTGACTTCAAGTTGATCATTTGGAAAGGTGAGTTTGCTCTTACTGTAAGTGACTGCGCTCTGCATTTTCTCCCATACTCTGAACTTGAGCGAGCCGAGGTGTTTGGCCACATCTATCAAAGACTCTGAGATTTCCACCGGATCATGAACTGTACAGTCCATCCTGAGATAGAAACAGAGAGGACTTTTCTGAAACTGACAATAAACACCCAACTTTAAGCAGTGGAATTTTATCAAAACTGAACATATGAAATATATATAAACTGATGAATTAATATATAAATAATACAATAAATTGAATTCAAAACATAAATACAATATCAAATGCGTAAGATAACAGTAATATATCAAATTAAATATAAATACCGTTCAGATGTCTTCTTGTAGTTCTGTAAAAGAAAGATCAGAACTTTTTTAAATGCACCTGTTACTTCAGTTTTTCAGCCCTGCTGTTGAGTTACAGTTCAACAATCACTCATTTTAACAGCAGGGGAAAAAAGAACAATGTTTTTATTATCTTGAAGTTTGAAAACTTCCTAAAATTACCCAAACATTACTATATATATATATATATAATTCTCTATATTAATGGTTTAATGCTTTAACTTTGCTAAAAACCTTTAACACTTTCAACATTGCATGTTCTGCATGTACATTTAGCATTTGAAAACATACCCTTTTAAAGGGCACCTTTGACGACAATCATCTTTTCTAAGCTGTTTAGACAGAGCTGTGTGTAGGTATAGTGTGTCCACAGTCATATTGGGGTGGTATAAAGACAATTAGTCTCTTTTAAAAAATATCTTGACATTAAAATTTGATCCAAATCTCTCCTGTTTTGAGGCCGACCGCAACGTGACGTAGGAGTGCGGTTTTCCCACCCACTGAATTGATTGACAGCCATGTGTTAACATGTTTCAGTAGTAATGCGTATAATCATATCAACAAGACAGAACATGTGCAAAGCAACTGGGATTAATATGGAAATCTGTTCAGCTCCTTCATCAACCATTCACCGTTCATCAATCATCATCAAATGTGATCAAGAGTGAGTTTCACAAGTTTAAAATGTTTTTATTTATTTATTATTTAAGTTTATTTATTATTATTTTTTCTCTATTGAACTAACCTATGCCTGTTGATGGTTTATTATATTTTATGCAGATGCACTCATTACAGAATCATCTAAATTACGGTTGAACAATATAACGTCGATTTCACAACGTATCTGCAATAGTCACATCGCAGGATTAGATTATTTACTGTAAGGTCCAGCCAGTTAGTCCAACGACGATGTCTACTGGTGGACGAAGATTCACTGCGTGTTCTGTCTTTCCAGCACACAATGTTTATTTACTTCAAATTTAATTCATATCTGACTCCAATTTTAGTATGAGGTGGTTTAGAATATTAATATATGTATCCTCGTTTTAGCTGACTCCAGTAGTAAAACAATGATAAGATTATTTTGTTTCTTTTAATATTACTTTAGATTATGATTGAATATTCTCTTGAATTCGTTATTGTATATTACTTGTTCATTTGGATTTCTATAACATCCTGATTCTTGTACCGTGCCAGTCTTGGTCATTAAACAGAGGCGATTAACCACTATTACTATTATTATAGCATGTTATAGCAAATAATTCGATTAATGTTATTGCTATTCACATTTCCTCTGGAGTTTCATGTAATTTCAGGCATTTAATTTAAATTAATTTTTTTACTTTAACTGCAGTTTCACAGTTTCACTTTCATTCAGGAACATTTCATTCATGCCCCTGCATAGTGAAGGGAAGTTCGCATCATTTTACTGACTCTGACCTTTTTGAGTCATTTCGTTCAATTTGCCTAAATAACATTAAAATGTTACGATATGTTTCCAACTACATGTACAATTAGCCCAAGAGAGAATAGTGTCAAACAGCCATGTGTGTATGGAACATCCTGTCGCAAAATGCGGTGAAAAGTCCTACATGATGATAATAGTTTGATTAAGGTGCTCACATGTCTGTACTGCACTTCAATAATACTACTAAAATCAGCATACTCCACATGCCTTAATTCGGTTTCTGTTTAGTTAGATTATGACCTAAATCATTATAAATTAATCAAAAAGCACTGTTTACATGGTCGACTCTTAATCATAGTATTGTCGTAATCGTATTAAATTCAGATTATTGGTGTACAAGTAAACGTACTCATTGTTTGTATTGTCCATATGTGAAGGCAAAGTATCTACAGTATCTCAAATCTTACATTCATTAAAGATAAAAAAAATAAAGATATTACTTTTTTTGTCAATATATCATCAATATCACAACATATCTGCAGTCATCCTGAGTCTTGTACCGTGCTAGTCTTGGTCATTAAATAGAGGCACTATTATTATTATTATTATTATTATTACATGTTATAACAAATAATTCGATTAACGTCATTGCTATTCACATTTCTTATAGAGTTTCATGTAATTTTGGCCATTTAATTACATTTTTTTTTACTTTAACTGCAGTTTCACATTCATTCAGGAACATTTCGTTGATGCCCCTGCATAGTGAAGGGAAGTTCGCATCATTTTACTGACTTGGACCGTTGAGTTTCGTTCATCGTAATGAACAAATTTTTGAGTCATTTCGTTCGATTTGCCAAAATAACATTAAAATGTTACGAGATGTTTCCAACCACATCTACAACTAGCCCAAGAGAGAATAGTGTCAAACAGCCGTGTATGGAATATCCTGTCGCAAAATGCGGTTAAAAGTCCTAAATGATGGTAATAGTTAGTGATAGCTAATAGATTAGTGTTCACATGTCTGTACTGCACTTCAATAATGCGACTAAAATCAGCATACTCCACATGCCTTAATTCGGTTTCTGTTTAGTTCGGTTATGACCTTTATCAGATTAAATTAATTTTTTTTTTTAAATGTAAATAAAAAAATAATAAATAAATAAATAAATAAAAATAAAAAAATCGCTGTTTACATGGTTGACTCAATCATAGTATTGTCGTAATTGTATTAAAATAAGATTATTGGTGTCCATGTAAACGTACTCATTGTTTGTATTGTCCATATGTGAAAGCATCAAAGTACCTACAGTATTTCAAATCTTACATTTATTAAAGATTAAAAAAAAACAAAAGATTTTACTTTTTTTATTATTATACAATGATGACCATCTAATTTTACATTTGATTGTTTATTTTCTGTATATCCTGTAAACGCTGTTAGACTCCCTGGAAGACCATAAAACACTATCGATTCATTTAATTATTTTTGCTTGTAAGTTATGCAGATGCACTGCGTAGAAGATTTGGTCATCTTAGTCGATCTAAATAAATGTAATCCTTCCAAATCGAGCTTTTCATGTGGTGAATCATATTCATATCGTGACTGCGGCGAAACAAAATATCGCAATGTCAGATTTTTCCAATATCGTGCAGCCCTAATCCCAGTCAATCCTTTGCAAATAGTTATTCAAGTCATCTAGTGAAATTGTATTCATGTCGTAATGTATAATCATAGCATAAAGAAATATCGCAATGTTAGATTGTTCCAATATCGTGCAGATTCCTTTACCTTGAGAAACGGCATGTCCTCGGCGCTCATGGCCTCCTCTGCGGAAGTGACGGTTTCTCTGAGTGTCGTGATCTCGTCGGTCAGTCTGTCCATCTGCTCCTTCATCTTCTGGCTCTTTTGCTCCTCTTCCTCACTCAGAGCTCTCAGTACGGACGTCTCCTCATCATGCAGGAACTGATGGAGCTTCTCGAAGTTTTCCCTTATCAGACGAGCTGTGTTCTGGGCCTGTCTCTGTCCACAAACATCAGACAATTTTAGAAAATAAATGCTAACGGACAAAAGTCTTGTCATTAATCCCAGTTGTAAGAGCAACAAATAATAACTTGACTTCTAGTTGATCGTTCGGAAAAGTGGCAGAAGATAGATTTATCTGATGAATCATCTGTTGAACTGCATCCCAATCATCACAAACACTGCAGAAGACCTACTGCAACCCACAATGACCTAAGATTCTCATAGAAATCAGTCAAGTTTGGTGAAGGAAAAATCATGGTTTGGGGTTACATTTAAGATGGGTGTGTGTGAGAGATCTGCAGAGTGGATGGCAACATCAACAGCCTGAGGTATCAAGACATTTGTGCTGCCCATTACATTACAAACCACAGGAGAGGGCAAATTCTCCAGCAGGATAGCGCTCCTTCTTATACTTCGACATCAAAGCTCCTGAAAGCAAAGAAGGTCATGTGATCCAGGATTGGCCAGCCCATTCACCAGACATGAACATTATTGAGCATGTCTGAGTTAAGATGAAGGAGAAGGCATTGAAGATGAATCCAAAGAATCTTGATGAACTCTGGGAGTTCTGCAAAAATGCTTTATTTGCCATTCCAGATGACTTTATTAAGTTATTTGAGTCCTTGCAGAGATGTGTGGATGCAGTCTTCCAAGCTCATGGGAGTCATGCACAATATTAATTCTTTTTCCACTGCCCCATGTATTTACAATCTGTAAAGTACATTATTTCTGTTAAGTGGCAAGACTTTTGCTGAAGCAAAGTCAGACCTTACTGTCTTAGTAAAATCATTAAATATCAAGGCATGATCTTACTTTGTTTTGGTAAAATAAGAGTAATCTAGAGGCCTTTGCCTTTCATATAAGCCACTTCTGATACCAAATGATCAACTAGAAGTTATGATTTGCTGTTCCTAAAACTTGGATAGCCAACTAGACTTTTGGCAGGTAGTGTATATCAATTAGTGTCACCAAATTTGGTGACAGACCAAAGAAGCCCAGGCACATTTTCCTAATGTGAAATAACCTAATCTCTATAATATCTTTAAGCAAGAGTTTTTGGGTGATGAGACATGAAAATGAATGTCTTAGGGCAGTGGTGCTCAACCCTGCTCCTAGAGATCGACCTTCCTGCTGAGTTCAGCTCCTACCCTGATCAAACACACCTGAACCAATTAATTAGGACCTGAACAGCACTAGATAATTACAGGCAGGTGTGTTTGATATGGGTTGCAACTGAAATCTGCAGGACGATCGATCTCCAGGAGCAGGGTTGGTCACCCCTGTCTTAGGGGGTTCGACCAGCCCCAAAATCACGTAATGTAATGTGTATTTATATAGCGCATTTATTGTGTATGGCCATACACCCAAAGCACTAAACAATCATGAGGGGGGTCTCTCCACACCACCACCAGTGTGCAGCATCCACTAGGATGATGCGACGGCAGCCACAGGACAACGGTGCCAGTGTGCTCACCACACACCAGCTATAGGTGGAGAGGAGAGATAGTTATACAGCTAATTCAGTGGATGGGGATGATTGGGAGGCCATGATGGTTAAGGGCCGAGACAGAATTTGGCCAGGACACCGGGGTTACACCCCTACTCTTTAGTGCCATGGGATTTTTAATGACCACAGAGAGTCAGGACCTCGGTTTAACGTCTCATCCGAAAGACGACGCCCACTGACAGAATAGTGTCCCCTTCACTATACTGGGGCATTAAGGCCCTGTTTACACTAGTGCGTTTTAGTTTTAAAACGGCGTTTTAGCATGAAAACGATCTGCGTCCACACTAGCGTTTCACCCAGCGTCTCAAAAGATCTCCGTCTTCACTACTCCACCAGAAACGTATATCACGTGACCATTCACGCACCGTCAGCGCACTCTGGGCATGCGCTTTCAAGTATAAACAGGAAGCACGTGTCTCGCTCGGCGTTTGGTTATTATTAGTCAACAAACGCTGGTTGAACGATGAACGCAATGGTAAAGAAAGCAAGAGAGGTCCTTTAGTGGACAGACGACGAGGTCGAGCTGTTACTTACAGTAACAAATGAATATAAAACATCCATGGCTGTTGAAAATACAGTGTTTACAGTGAAGGCTGGTCTTCCGTCTGCCGGTGACGTTATAGCCACGTGCGCTTGACGAATAAGGGAAGGATACGCAATGACCCAAAGCCCCAATCACGTAGCGGATCTCAGCAGCCACGCCTCTGTTTTCGAAAGTCTGCGTTTTCCCACGTCCACACTGAGACGCTGCGGCGGCGTTTTAGAATGGAAACGGCCTCTCCAGCGTTTCTAAAACGCTCCGTTTTCGCACCTCGAAAACTCCGGCGTAGTGTGGACGGATGGCGTAACCGTAGCAAAACTTATGCGTTTTAAAACGAAAACGCACTAGTGTAAACGGGGCCTAAGACTCACACAGACCGCAGGTTGAGCGCCCCCTGCTGGTCTCACTAACACCGCTTCCAACAGCAACCAAGTTTACCCATGTGGTCTCTCATCCAGGTATTGACCAGGCTCAGCCCTGCTTAGCTTCAGTGAGTAACCGGTCTTAGGCGAGAGGGTGATATGACTGTGATGAATTTCTTGATGATTTCTTTTTGTGGTGAACAAACCCTTAAAAGTGGTCATTCCAGAGGCAGACACTGAAACCAGAAACCTTCCCTGTTAAAATGTGCAGAAGCAGTCTGGATGTGCTGTTAATGTTGGCTTGCGCTGATGTTACCCTGATGTGCAGTGAAGTTTCCTGGCAGCTCTTCTTGGTTGAGTTTAAGGTCTCTAGTTTCTCCTGCAGTGGTCCAAGAGCTTCTCTCAGCTCCCTCTGAAAAACAAGTGTATTACTGTCAGTTCCTAACATTCATTTCACATATACTGATTCAACAGAAGTGACACTTACACCGGGATTCAAACCTGAACACTGAGTCTAGCATTCAAAATCAGTTGGATTTAGTTCGCATTAATGCATAGTTTGTCTAGCCCTGCCCCAGGGTTATTAGTGTAATAAATAACCCTGCATTATTAAAATAAAAAATAAAATAATAAAATAAACAAAATACAAAATTGTTATGCACACAAAAACAAAATACATAAAAAATGTAATTAATTAATTTAAATACAATATATGATTTAAACGATTGCCTGAAAATATAAACTCCTTTTATTGAATAAACTGATTTTGAAAGAACAAAACTAAAACTTGATATTATTTAGATAACAATGGGCAGGGTCAAAAAACTGCAAATTAACTAATAAAATCCACAAAATTTGTGCAATGATCTGAAAAAGTTCATGATTTTTTAACATGATTAACAATTCTATGTACTTCAGAATTCCAAAAAACCTCCGACTGATATCAGCTTTTGTAGCTTTAAATCATCAGCAGTTTTCAGTTTTTGTAGTTTTCAGTCATTTGATGGATGGATGGATGGATGGATGGATGGATGGATGGATGGATACATGTGAATTTGATGGATGGATGGATGGATGGATGGTAGATGTGAATTTGATGGATGGATTGATGGATGTGAATTTGATGGATGGATGGATGGATGATAGATGTGAATTTGATGGATGGATGATAGATGTCAATTTGATGGATGGATGGTTGTGAATTTGAGGGATGGATGGATGTGAATTTGATGGATGGATGGATGGATGATAGATGTGAATTTGATGGATGATGGATGGATGGATGATAGATGGTTAGATGTGAATTTGATGGATGGATGGATGGATGGATGGATAGATGGATGGATGTGAATTTGATGGATGGATAGATAGATGTGAATTTGATGGATGGATGGATGGATGGTGTGAATTTGATTGATGATGGATGGATGTGAATTTGGATAGATGGGAGTGAGTTTGATGGACGGATGGCTGTGAATTTGATGGACGGATGGATGGATGATGTAAATTTGATGGACGGATGGATGGATGTAAATTTGACGGATGGATGGATGAATGATAGATGGATAGATGTGAATTTGATGGATGGATGGATGGATAGATGGATGTGAATTTGATGGATGGATGGATGGATTTGAATTTGATTGATGGGTGTGCATTTGATGGATGGATGATGTGAATTTGATTGATGGATGGATGGATGGTTGTGAATTTGATGAACGGATGGATGTGAATTTGATGGACGGATGGATGTGAATTTGATGGACGGATGGATGGATGATGTGAATTTGATGGACAAATGGATGGATGTGAATTTAATAGATGGACAGGTGTAAATTTGATGGATGTAGAAAAAGTCCTGCATAGTTAATAGCCTAAAGACGAAGTCAGATCATCAGCCCTCCTGAATTATTAGCACCCTGTATATTTTCCCCAATTTTCTGTTTAATGGAGAGAAGATTGTTTCCAACACATTTCTAAATATAATAGTTTTAATAACTAACTCATCTCTAACAACTGATTTATTTTATCTTTGCCATGACAGTAAATAATATTTTACTAGATATTTTTAAGACACGTCTATACAGCTTAAAGTGACATTTAAAGGCTGAATTAGGTTAATTGGGCAAGTCATTGTTTAATGATGCTTTGTTCTCTAGAAAATCGAAAAAAATATATTGCTCTAGGGAGGCTAATAATATTGACCTTAAAATGTTTTTTAATGAAAAACTGCTTTTATTCTAGCTAAAATAAAACAAATAAGAATTTCTCCAGAAGAAAAAATATTATAGGAAATACTGTGAATTTTTTTTCCTCTGTTAAACATCAATTGGAAAATATTTGAAAAAGGAAAGAAAATTCATAGGAGGGCAAATCATAGCCAGTCTTGAAGTGTGTATTTGTCTGCACTGACACAATAACAGCTTGACGCAGCGTCTGTTTCTCACCTTACACTCTTGTGTGGCCTCTTCAACAGAGCTGCACTCGTGCTCTTCATGCTCTTCAGCCTGACACTGAGCACAGATCAGCTCCTCGTCCTCCATGCAGAACAGACCGAGTCTCTCTCTGTGCCGTAAACACAGATCTCCATTCTCCTCCACCGCTGCTTCTCCAGCCTCCACCCGCCACCGCTGCCCTTCAAACAGCGAGTCCAGAAGCCCCTTCAACACGCCGTCCAGCAGCTCACGGCCATAACACTCCGTACAGCCCGGCCTGTCCTGCCCAAACTCACGCTGGCACAGCTCCAGGCAGGACGGGCACAGGCGGTGTCCACACGGCAGAAGCAGGGAGTCTTCGTTCTGACAGCCGGGACACACGGCTGGAGCTGGCTGCTGGTCTGACATGATGTTTTTTGTCTTCTAAATGTCCTTCTGCTGCTGGTCTGCAGCTCTCCGGGTCTTGCACAATCACTATCAAAGGAAATCCCCGCTTGGTGGGCTATTTATAAGAGGGTTATTTTAAAGCAAGAGCTCTGGGGTGTTTATGTGTATGTGTGTGTGTCAATAGTCAGTGCTGGTAGCTGGGCAAGAGTGTGTTGCTGAGTCACTATAGTGTGCGTGTGTGTGCGGTAAATATGAGTCATAAATAAATAATCAATACAATAAACTAAAAATTACTTAAGGCAATGCGTTTGCACAACTCAATTAAGTAAACTTAAATCCCTATTTATAGTGTAGTTGTTATTAAAATTATTATACTGTCATTTTTACAATCTCTGCTATTGTTTTTATTCTAAACGTCTCTATTTATAAGTGGGTTATTTTAAAGTGAGCGTTCTGGGCTGTTTATATGTGTCTGTGTGGAGAGTCATTTAGTGCTGATTACTGGGCAAGAGTGTGTTGCTGGGTCACTAGTGTGTGTGGGGTGATTAAAGCGTAAAGTGATAGCACTTTGCTTAAAGATAAACCACTTGTACTATAGTAGTAGCTGTTGTAGTCGTAGTCAGGGGCGTCGCTAGCGCTTTTGGGCCCCATGAAAAAATATAAGGATGGGCCCCCTACTACCAAGCTAGCTTTCCAAACTCTTTGTCTGCAATATAGTTATACTGACCTATGCATTTTATTATTGATTTTGTCCACTACTTATCAGTATTTAGCTAGAGAACGGCCATGACTGTAGCTAGCAGATGATTTATTGTAAATGTAGTACAAAAAAAGAAACAGAAATCAAATATTCACTGAACATTTTACATTTCTAAACACACAAAACACCAATGTGTAACTAATTAAATAACTGTACTGCAATAGTGTCTCATACAATGTGCAATAGACTGGAACAGTGACAATAATCAATAAGACACTAAATTATATTACAATGAGACCCATAAATAAGCCGAGACCCATAAATGATGCTGAGTGCATCATCCGGGTAATTAACGTGCACTCATTATTTTCAGAGTTTTCAGTGTGAACGCACTACTTACACTATTTATACTACAAAATGGCGTAGAATAGTGCACAAAAATATGATTTGAGATGCAGCTGATGTTAACCTCGAGGACATCGCTGCTTTGACAGTTTACCTGAAGATCGCACTTAACAAAGCATCAACTCTCTTCCAGCTACTGACGGACTGAACCATACAGTGAAAGGAGGAGGGGTGCAATTTGACACTGACAGACACGAGGGGCAGATATAAGCCGTATTTTGTTTTTTTATTCCTAATAAATTGATTTACCTGTAATTTAGAGATACATTCATAATTTATATTACATTATAGTACTGTTATTAATTATAAAGCAGATCTCTGTGGGCCCCTAGAGTGCATGGGCCCTTAGAATCGCCCTAACTTTCCCCCCTTAGCGGCGCCCCTGGTTGTAGTAGTAGAAATACCTGCCAACACTCCAGTTTTTCCAGAGAGTCTTACGTATTTTCAAAACCATCTACCACCACCCTCCCGTTTTGTTATGTCTCCCGGAAAACTCCTGTAATTTTACCCCCCTCCCCCGGTCCTCAGCTTTTTGGTACAGTCTGTAACACTCCCAGGTCGCCAACTCTGATATAGCATAGGCTGCCTAAAACCTGTTACGTAAACTCAGTATTTGATGGAAAATTTATTTTTAAAAAAATTTTTACAGAGATTTTTCTATAAAAACCATTACAGATCCAGTAAAGTCAACAAAACTGAAGTCTGAGTAAATGACACTAAATATAAGGAATATTTTATCAAGTTAAAATTACTTTCAAGAGTTCACACTTAGCTGATGATTGATTATAAAGCTTGTTTGGCATGCTGTCCCAGGAGAGAGCCCTGAGCTCATAAGATCCTCGAGCCCGGGGCTCCCTCCTGTTTGCAAGGCGAGAGGAGAGTTTGAGCTCAGGTAAATCTCAAGAACTCCCGTCATAGTGGCTAAAGAGCAGATAGTGATTGCTCTTAAGAGATAACTACTTAATAGGAGCATGTTTATGGTGCCGATTTGGATTGGTCAATTAACTTAAGTTTCATGTTTTTGGACGGTGGAAGTAAATTTCATGTTTTTGGACGGTGGAAGTAAACTGGGGGAAACCCACATGAGCACAGGGAGAATGTGTAAACTCCACACAGAAACATCGGCTGGCTTGGTAAGTACTAGAACCAGTGATGTTCTTGCTGTGAGGCAACAGTGCTAACCACTGGGCCAATTTAGGAAAGGAGGAGGAGTAGGGGTGGAAGGGGGGATTCTTCAAAACGAAGATGGCTGTGATATGGAGCTTAGGGTATATATAGTAGCTTCGTCTGATTCGTGAAACATAAATTGAATAATGCGGGACCAGCTGCAGGCAATCATCTGCACGTGATCCTCTCGAAATTAGTTTATAAATAAACTTCACTTACTTTATTGTTGTCATTTTTCTTGTCAATAATACCATCTTTACTAATATTGTTGTTAATCTAACCACTAAACTTTTCTATTTATAAGTGGGCTATTTTGAAGCAAACTAAGTATGAACCAGCAAAAATTTAATCTTGATATTACTTTGATATCATAATGGCAAAGGACAAACAACTTCAAATTAATAAATATTTGTGCAATAAAATAAAACTAAAAAAATATATATATTTTTTTACAATTTTATGTAGTTTAAAATTGTAAAATAAAATAAAAAATCATGTACAAGTCTGAAAACAGAATATTTGTTTAGTGACTCACTGTCATTTTCAACATCTATTTACCAGAAGTTTGTTTATATACATGTCCGTTTATATATAGTAAGGCAGTTCTGAAGGCAAAAGGCAGTCCAACCTGGTACTATTAAGGTGTACCTAATAAAGTGTCCGGTTAATGTATGTATACATTATTCATACCCTTGGTTTAAATTGATGTTAAAACTCAATTTAAAAAAAGCATCACTTAAAAAAACAAAACTAATTACTGACACTATAACAGCTTGGAGCAGTGTCAGATACTTCTTTCCTTTTGTTATATACAGGTCGACATATTACATAATAAAATGTACACAGCATAACCTACTTAATCCAAACCATAAGGTCATTCCACGAAGAAACATCACAGGAATTTTACTGTAATATTGATAATAATTAATGTATACGAGTCTAAAAAAACAACAAACATACTCCGGTGTGTTTTACCCTATAGTTTATTTGCGTTTCATGTCAAGGGGTGAAAACTTGCCTACAGTAAGCAACTGAAGGAAATATACACAGCAATCGAGTCTACACACTCTGAAGAACCAACTGTACACACATCTGATCACCTCAACAGCGTTACAGCTTTGCATTCGGTTTCCCCCCCGCCCCAGTAACTGTTACAAATTCAGATTCAAGGCAAAAAATAAAATAGAAAATAAAACGACATTGACAGTCTTCAAAACACGAGACCTCCTGAAGAAGCTCCTCAACAACGATTACAAAAATTCAGTGAGAAATTCAATGGTTGAGATGCAAATTTTCAGTATTCGACAAGTGCGTTGGTTTTCAATTGAGATGGTAACATTTTAAAGTGCTTTTAAAAGATTAAATTAGACAACCGTTAGACAAATGAGCATTACACAATAAAACAAACGCTTGAGTGCCGTTTTCGTTTCTTCTCCTGTCACTTTTTTCTTCAGTACTGCTAAACTTGCACTACGCCAGATTGATATTGCACACAAAATGTCTTAAAAACGCCATCTTCACTATTTCCCCCTGCTACTACAGTACTACAGTAACTTACACAGGACATCTAGTAGGATCTGGATCCAATTCATGTGGAAAAACAGGTAAATGGAAACAAAGTACGTCGGAATCTATACAATACAACTTAAAAAAGGATCAACAAACAAAAGAACGGCAAAATCCTAGTCTATGATAAAAGAAATAAATAAACCATGTTATCTAGTTGCAAGTGCAACAAAATAAAACAAACGTGAGCTAAAATGGTTAAATAAACCCCACCCTTTGTTAAATAAGCCCCTCCCACTAACACTACTCAATGGAAGGCAGTAATGTTGTGCTGAATGAGAAGCATAGGAACCATTGAGAGCCAATCAGCAGGTCTGAATATGCAAATGCAAAAAAATTAAGATCACAAGGCAACCAGAACCACAGCAGACAATAATAATCATGATCATCTTTTTGGTTGTATGAGCCAGAGCTAAATGCTGTCTGGGTTCCCGCTGGGTTGTTTGCAAAGCTCAAAAATCACCATTTCCAAAATGCACAACTACACAATATGGAGTCTAACAATGAACTAAATGGTACCAAAAATTATTTTAAAAGGGATTGTAGGTATACTGTGACTTCAATGGCTGTTTGACCATCGCACAAACCTTACACTCCCAACAAAACGACACTATATAAGCAGTGCAAGACAAACTAGAAAATGATCTTTTCTTTATTGCTGTAAGAGGGCGTAGGATGTGATCATTTCTACATTCAAACATCCTTCAAATGAGAGACAGTTCAGCCAAAAATTAAACTTGTGTCATTTAAAAGTGTGAGAGGAAAAAAAGTCATGTTTTTCCTTTTTGTGGCTTTGCAAAGTTTCATGTACACTGTTAAAATGATGTTGACATGAATTTGCAAACAATTGCAAATCGCTGTAGTGTGCATGCCAGACCAGTAGTAAGTGATGTGACTGAAGAATCACTATGCTTGTGCACAAACATTTCTCTTAAATGCTGTAAACACAAAGTTAAGATGGCTTCATGCCTTCCTATTGACCTTATTCTTCAATGTGGAAGTGCGCTCGTTTTAGCAATTGTTTTAGAACCTCCAATGGGAATTGCCAATGGGAGAAATGACTAGGAATAATAAACGTCAAAAACGGTCAAACTACTTGCTCTACTAAGAAGTGTGTTAAAGAAGACAAAGTAGAATAATATAATAAGAAAACGTCAGTTTGTAACATCAAGCAGCAAAACGAGCTGTTTGTAACGTCTAAAAATGAATGGAAGTGAATGAGAGCGGAAGTGCCGATTCAGATGACTGCATCCGTTCGTACACAGAAAATAAGGTGAATAGCATGGATCATGGTTTGGTTGTTTAAACGCTTTCATAAATTAGCATTTTAGTCCACTAATTTGATGTTGTTGTTCAAATAAATAGAAAAAATGTATTAAAATGTTTTTAGCTCATGTAAACACTCGCATGATCTGGTCACGTTTTTTCATACCAAAAAAAAATTTGCACTTAAGTTTTAGTTTGAATGTAGTGGAAAAACCAATTGCGCAATTAGTTGTGTGTTAATGCACATTTTGAAGTATCGCATGAGAAACGATTGCTGGAAATGGCTAATTTTAAGTGTTTATTTAAATATATTTTGACTTGTGCCAAAACAGTTAATGCAGACAATAGAAGACGAAAACACATTTGCTGAATAAACTCTGATGTAGCGAACATTATGCAAAAGTGACCAATCAGCGGTCTCCAATGTGCTTCCCTCGTTTACTTATAACTACAGTAGGCCCACACGGAATCTGCGTGCACAGAAATCCGCAGATTTTTAGCCCATCATTGAGTCTATGTATTTTACTTGTGTAAATGTGTGTCAATTTATATTAATTCAGTTTTTAAATTAATATCACTAATATTATTGTAATATAACAGTAATATTAAAACGTTCATAGGATTTATTTACAATACAGTCAGTAAAGTAATATTTTCTGTGTATTAGTAGATCTATTATATGAGAGACTTGCTTTGTTTACCAAATAAGTGGATCTAATTGGATTTGCATTGTAAACATTGAATAAAAGTAAAAAATGTATTTTTCATTTCATATATTAAGTTAATTATGATACTTCTAAAATCATTCTGCATAAATGCCAATTCCTCTGCAGTAATAGCATAAAATCTGTCTGGAAAAGTCTGTCTGGAAAATATTTCATATTTTGACTGGCTTTTGAGCAGATGAAATGTTTTTATTTTTATAATTCTTATTATTTGTATATTATTTTTTAAACTTACTTTCGTCTTTGACTTATTCTTGTTGTTTGTGGTTTTTAGTTATTGTGAAGCACATTGATCAACTTGAGTTGTTTTTAATTGTGCTATATAAATAAACTGTCATTGTCTATGTCGTACTTTTGGTTACTAACTTTATCATGATTCTTTAGAGATGTCAAATGATTTTTTAAAGCTACGGAAGTCAGGATTGTATTAACAATAAATCAAATTTTAGTTTGTTACTAAACATATGACGTAAGATTCGGAACATAGCATGAGCTTGAAATGATCTATCCCCATTGAAATGATCAAAATGCAGCATAATTATTGTGACATCATTCATACATTCATTTTCCTTTGACTTAGTCCCTTATTTATCAGGGGTCACCAAAGCAGAATGAACTGCAACTATTTCAGCATGTTTTAAGCAGCGCATGCGCTTCCAGCAGCAACCCAGTACTGGGAAACACCCATATAGTCTCAATAACACACACACACACTCATACATACGCCCAATTTAGTTTATTCAATTCACCTATAGCACATGTCTTCGTACTGTGGGGGAAAATGGAGCACCCGAAGGAAACCCACAAGAATATTGGGAGAACATGCAAACTCCACACAGAAATTTCAACTGGCCCAGCCGGAACTTAAACCAGTGACCTTCTTGTTGTGAGGCGATAGTGCTAACCACTGAGCCACCTACTGGCCTATTGTGATATCAATGAAAGAACATTTTTGATATGACGTGTTGGTGAATAAATGTCAATCCAATGATTTTCATTTGTTGTTTGTTTAATTTTTGGGTCAACTGTCTCTCAAAATAAATGCAAAGTCTACCAAAAACCAAATATTACTTTCAGAAAAATCCACACACACTATTATTAACGATTTGAGGTGATTGAGCTACAAAAGCAGCAACTCTGCCTGTCTAAACCGTGAAACTGAAGTGGAACATGGAAATGTCAAAATGAGCACGTGACGTTAGCACTACTCTTTTGTAAACCTAACTACAACTCATCTAAGACCTCAAGCTGTGACACATACACAGGTCTGTAACAATGCTGTAACATTGACTATTTAGTCATGTGTTCGTACAGTGCTTTATAAATATACCTGTAGCTCAGGTGCGTCTACATTAAGCAGCCTTTTCATTCTCATTTCATGGAACTGCATCTCTCGTGTCTACTTTCAGACGACCTTTAATAATAATTTAAATCCACGTCCATCATTACAAAAAACTAGTTCAATGGTTCATATATACACAGTTCAACTGTAGTGTTTAACTTGCTTACTTATGTGAAATGTTCAATAGAAACTACTCAAAGCAAGAGAGAACAAGCTAACTCTCTAAACGAACCCAAAATGTGAACGGTACATAAATAAGGCTAAAATAATGCAGCTAGTCGTGTTTTTTTTTTTGTTCCTTTTTACCGTTTTCATTCATTTCTGCCTTTTTTTTTTCTTTTGTAGTTTTGTAATACATTCAACTTGGCACAGTGAGGGATGTGGAGAGCAGAATGAGAGCAGAAACCTACTGTGCAAGAGTAGTGAAGAGATACAAGCTAGTTACACACGTGTCCACTGGTGCAAAAAGCCTGTCTTTTTTTTTAAACGTTTTCTTTATGTTTTTAAAGGGAAGGTATAAGAGATAAGAATGGAGGAACAACTGTACAGCCCAGACGGGGATAGTATTTCATGTTTCATACACATATATATATACTTATATTCATTTCTCATATGTATAATATTGAACCCTCCCGTGCTGTGGAATGCCTGTTCAGCTTTTTGGGGTGATATCAGCTTCAGCTGGGGCTACTGGGGTTATTTTCAGCATTCGACAGCTGGAAATAGTGAGAAAGAAAGAGACAGGAACAGAAGAATGAGGTAAATTTTGAAAAGAAATGGTTTTCACAGCCTAATTTCACCTCTGTATTGAGATGTGTTTGTGTAAAATGCTTCTACTTACTAATTTTACTGTTTGACTCCGCCTCCACCACGGATGCCTGCTGATTGGTTGTTCTGGAAGAGCCCCGCCCCTGAGCGGATAACATTGGGGTGAGTGGGAGAGGAGACGGGGGGCTGACCTGGTCTGATTGGTTTGGCTGTGAAAAGATGAAATGTGATTAGTTAGTTCCAGGGTTCCAATACTTTCAGAAACTCCAGATTCAAGGACTTTAAGCACCATTAATTTTAAATCAAGCATCTTTGTAATTCATATCCCAGCCATACCTGTCAACCCACCCGTTTTTCCTGGGATTCTCCCGTATTTTACAGTTCTATCCCGCTATTATCCCGTATTTCTCCCGTATTTTCAGTCTTTCTCTGAAGGGTGGCAATAAACATTAAAGAGCCGAACCTCCCTATACGCAACCCTCACCGCCGAACCACCAGGGGTTGCCCCTTGCTCTTAAATGGGAGTCAGGTCTGTGCTTTCGGTTTATTTAGGAACACACTTTGAAATAAATATAAAAACGACGCGATTCCCCTCTTTTTCATTACAGGTGCCATCGCTGCTCCTATACAATCCTCAAAACAGTCGTATAGCGGTGCATGTCTGTCAGCTGACGCGCTCCATAGTGATAAATAGACGCTGTTTCCCAAACAGATTCTGTACATGCGATTTGAAGCGTAGCGAAAGTGGATACTGGGTTTTGGGTGCGTGTTTGAACAGACATATACACATAATTAATAATAATAACGTATAAAGATTCGATCTTGATGTTTTGTTTTTTTCAAACACAACTAATTTTGTCCTAATGAGCATAAACCATAAGCAAAGCAATCGAATGCTTTCATTATAGCATTAGATGTGTGCATTGTTTAATTGACACCTCTGTTATTTAATGTAATCAAACAAAAAAATCTAAATAAATGAGATTCATTTGTTGCTCTTTAATCAGAACGTGTAAGTTATACAGTGAAGAAAAGATTAATGAGATTTGATAACTTGATTCTATTTCTATATAATAGCTATTAATGTTAATAGGCTGTATGCAATTTTTTTGCCTGTAATGTATACTATTCATTTTTTTCTTTTGTAAATAATAAAACATATCACTGACCGTTTTATTTACAATAAAACAGCTCCAGATGAACAGATTTAGTAATCTGGGGGGATCCCTTATTATGGTGGGCATTTCCCCTTATTTTCACATCCCAATGTTGACACAGGTATGATCCCAGCATGTGTAGTCCTTAATGTACTTAACATTTCTCTTTCACTTAATATTTACTTTAGGAATGTTCAAAAATCATTTTAAAAAGTTATGTTCAAAAAACAATTACAATATTGATAAAATGTGCATTATTTGTGTTATTGTACAAGATAAACATTTTAGATCTTTAATTTAACACTGACATAAATCATGTTACAGTGTACCCATTGTGTAAATACATGTTGTTGTTTTTATGTTCATGTTGGTTAAATACCTGCATGCAAATGCATTTGTAAATAATTTCTGTAATTACACTGTTGCGCATCCCTTACAAGCCTGTCTAACCCTACCCGTATCCCTTCTCAAGAGCACCAGAAGTGTTCTCTAATACATTATGACAACAGTAAGTACATCGTACTTTCTTCAAGAGTAACTACACAGTAGTTAAGGCCACCTAATATGAACAGTGTTGGGAGTAATGCGTTACAAAAGTAATGTATTAAAGTAACATATTACTTTTTCCTGTAATGCAGTAGTGCAAGGCATTACTAATACATTTTCAGCAATATTTTACTTGGTACATGTTCAGTAGCACATGCGTTACAACAAACTTTTCGCCCGCAAGACATTAACAAATAAAAATACCGCAGTTCTATTTCCTGTTTGTGGTTAGTGAATATACACGTGCGTTATCCTTAATCTCCCTCTGGCTAGTGGAACTTTTTACTTTGAACGCAGAATGATTTCAGCCTCTGAGCTCAAGGTCTGAGCCTATTGGCTCTGCCCGGTTTGCAGTAACGTTAAGCCCTTACGTAGGTCGTAAAAACAGCAAATAGATGAAAATGGCAAAGGACAGTACATTCGCGAGATGGACGTACGCGCATATGGCGTTATTTCACTGACAAATGTCGTGAGCGCAGTATTACATGTTGACAGCGCATGCATGTAATACGAGCGAGCGAATCTCATGTCAGTTTCTTCTGTTCGTGGACAAAACTTCTCATGCGCACTCAAAACACTGGCTGCTCACGTGCGAATGATCTGCTCTCGCTCCGTCAGATGATGCAGACTCACAATTTGTGTCTTGTGTTTTCTTTTCGTGCTTTTGCTCTCCAGAGATCCTCTTGTTAAATTGGTTATCCCAAGAATGTTGATATGGTTTATACATTTCTACACTATTTATTAACAATACACAAAAAAACTAAAAGGTTAAGGTAAAATCTAGTGTTTTTGAGTGTTAAGCTATGTTTTAGGCTAGTATTATTTACAACTTGTTAATGAATGCTTCAGCATACTGTAGTATTAAGAATAGTGAACTGATAAAATGAAATACAAAGTGTCTTACTACAGTAAATTGTGGTGAATTGTAGTACAATATACCTTATATTGTATAAAAAAAAAAAAAAAAAAAAAACCTGCAGCACTGGGTATTTTGTTTATATACACTTGTTGTGTTACCAAAGCAACTGTGGTTTTTTTAATCTCCGCTTTCTACTGCATGTAAAATGCTCTGCAGTACATTTGGTCATTTTAGAATGTTCAGTTCTAATTCTGGAGTTATTTTGGTGAAAGTAACTAAAAACTAATATAAAAGTCATGAAATATATTATAATTCTGACAGTAATATTGTAAGGTAAGGGATTACTTAAAGAGCCCATATTATGGATTTTTGAAAATGACCTTCCATGTAGTGTGTAACACAGCTGTAAGTTAAGTGAAATGTCCAGCTAAGGCTTAAATCTGAAAGTACAAAGTGTTTAAAGAGCCCATATTATGGATTTTTGAAAATGACCTTCCATGCAGTGTGTTACACAGCTCTAAGTAAAGTGAAATGTCCAGCTAAGGCTTAAATCTGAAAGTGCAAAGTGTTTAAAACGATTGATTCATATATAAAAGATTCGACTCATCGTTTAAATGAATCGTTATTAGAACGAGTCTTTAGCCGTTTCGGCTTGACGTCAACGCGAAACATAATAGTTGCGCGCGCAGACCCGGGAAATTTGAACTGCCCGGCCCCGCCCACAGACATGAAGAAAAAGTGGAAGACAACAAGCACTGTATTGCAGTAAGTGTTGTAGCATAACCAGCGGGACAGCAGTGACGTGTGATCTGAGTAATATCTAAGTAAATCTTTATACTGTTTGATGGCAGTATAAAGATTTAGAGAGAAGTTATTGACAGCTTTTGGTTTTCGCGTTTTGCTCTTTGTAGACGGTCCCTAAGGATCGGTCTCTCTGCCGCCTGCACAGAGTTTAATATGATGCGTCCAGCGCGTAGGCAAAGCTCATTTTTAGGAAAATAAGGTTGTAGGTAATTGTATACATTGCGACGGTTGAAAAGAGGTGCTATTTGTGTAGGAACAATGTTTCGGTCATGAGTTATTGATCCGGAAAACACGACTGCTGCTAACTTTACTAAACTTATCGGCATTCCGGTTAAATCATGTCCCGTAGACGCTGTGCTCTGAAGTGCGAGGGAAAAGCTGTGTTATTTTTCCTACCTGGAAATCTCTTTTCCCTACCTGGAGTGGTTGAGGTTTTTTTCGTAAAATACCTGAGAATTACAGCCCCAACACGGTGCTGTGTTCGCGTCATCTCTCTGAAGAGAGCTACACCAATCTACCAGCTTACGACGCGGGATTTGTTGCACGGTTGTTGTTAAAGGATGGATCAATACCCAGTTTATTTGGACCTGCGTGTTCTTCCAGTCGTGTTGACCGTAACAAGGTAAATATGGATGTAGTTGTCTGTATTGTGTTTGCTCCGTGCAGCATGTAGCGGTAGCCATTTAGCTTACTGCCGAATGAAACTATTTGTTGGCTTACAATAGTCCATGAAGTGTTCAATATTACTGAATGTTTGTTTTTATGATGAGGAATATAGCAATACGCTGTTGTACAACCGCGGTGATGCTTTTCAATATGTTCTGGCATCGGGCTGCTGTGCTGACACGGACGTGACGTGGTGACGTGACGTGGTAGCGTCACGTAAAGGAGGTGCTTGGGGAAAAAGACTCGCTCAGACGATTCATATGGGAGTCGGTGGGAAAATGCGGTAAAAATAAATAGATATTATAAGACATCGAAAGTGTTTTTTAACCTTGCATACATATCATCCTGTTGTTTGGGACTTCAAAAAGTGAAATTTAACCGTTCTCAACCCAACATATGGGCTCTTTAAGAATAAGTTTACTGTAAGAGCTCAGTGTGTCTTCAGAATCCATGGCCAATGGTGTCGACTTTATTTGGACTTGTTCATTTTTAATCTGAAAAACCACATCCCAATTCACAGCCATTATATGGATCATCAAGGACCACAGATTCATCTCAAAATCATCTTTAAGCTTCTATTGAAGGAAAAAAATCACCTACATCTTGGATGACCAGTGGGTGAGTAAATTAAATAAATTTTTTGGGGGGGTGAATAATCCCTTTGAATCACTTATGTTGAGTTCAGACTGCATGATTATAGCCCAGACTTTGACTCGCCAACAGGTTTTGAGAAATTGCTGTTGTTTCTATGTCACTTCTCGCGTGTGTTTGATTGTGAGATGTAGTTTGGATAAAGTTGTTGGCGATTCTTCCTATTTTAAAGTCATGCAGTGTGAAACCCCCTGTCACTGATCCATCCTGCAGTGTAAACAAAGCAGCGACGAAACACTACCCCAGACAGTCATGCAGTATGCAAACATCTGTGACACGACTACATTGAAAGTCATGCAGTCTGAACTCGGCATGAATTGTTTTTGACAAATTGAAGTGGACTGAACATAAAACAATTAAGTTATTCCAAAAATACTCAAGAATTGTGTTGATTCAGCTCATTTCTTACTATTATGGATGTTGAAAGCAGTAGTGCTGCCTAAACATTTATGTGAAATCAGTATTTAGTTTTTCTTTGTTGAACAGAACGTTGGCAGTATGACGATATAAAGCTCTCTGTCACTTTCAAACTATTTACTGCATCTTGTTAATAATATTTAAAGAAGAAAAGTATTGAACTCTAGAGTAATGTTAGTGCAGTCTTCTCTCAGTATTTATCAGAGTGTTTATACAGTAGATGTGGCTCTCAGATTGACATTTCCACCTGTCCCGGCTAATCAGCCCACAGATCAACAGGTGTTTCTGGAGAAAACAGATCCTCACTCTCCCTCCTCTGTGTGCATGAACTAGGACTTTCAAACTTTCCTAAGTACTTGTATAATCATGACAAGACAATATTTTTAAAGCATTTTAAACTTCTAGGTGTCTTCAATAAACATGTTTTTTCTTAGTAGAGTGTGTTATACACTATTTATGGTGTTATTTACTCTATACTTAATGCCACATAATGAATAACTTCTACAATGTTGTTTCTAATACACTGTAAATCCCGACAGTCAGCTTCATCAAATGAAATGAGTGTAGTCAACTCAAAATTTACTGAAAGTTAAATCTACTCATTTGAGGAGTTTTGAACTCAGTGTTCAAGGTAATGAGTTTATTAAATACTTTAACTTAAATGGAGTAAGTTAACAGTACCAATGTAGATTTATTTAGTTTTTTTTTAACTCAAATGGTTTGTAGCAATCGGTTTTCTCTAACAGTTTGAGTTCTCTTCATTTATTGGGTTTTAATTTGCTCAAATTTCTTCGTTTAGTCAGATGGATTAAGTTTACAGTACTCATTAGGAATAGTTTCTGAATTTAAATGGTTTGTTGCAATCGGTTTCCTCAAATGGTTTGAGTTACCTTAACCTTTTGGTTTTTTCAGTGTGCATTTTCTTCTGCCTGTTAAAATCCTTCATTTCCATAAATAAGCACCATAAGGTTTCTTTCTAACTTTATTTTCGGTGACACTTTATTTTGACGGTCCCTATTGTGCATTTTGTTTTGCAACTACATGCCAAATACTTCTCAATTTAATATTAGTAGACTGTCTGCTTAATATCTGCTGATACTGCTCCTTCAACAGGCATTTAACTAACTATAAGAAACTACATGTCAACTTACACTAACCCTAACCGAAATGTCTACTTATAATCTATTTAGAGATAGTTGGCATGTAGATGCAGTGTAACTTAAATTCAACAAAATGCGTCAAAGGCTCCATCAAAACAAAGTGATAACTTATTTCCTCTCTCCATGACTGTATGTGCTTTTATTGTTGCTAAAGTTGAAGCTTTTATTTTTGCAGAAGCTTTTATTATCGAAACATTTTCAATAGTAGAACGATACTGTCATTTTAAATTTTTTTCTCAGATTAATTTTTCTGAATGTTGTGTTGCACTGATCTTTGATTAATAGTATGTGTACTTTGACTTTGACTTTTTTAAATAATGATTACAGAGATATAAATAGTGATCTGTGATGTGGTTCTTTTCTAGTTTAATCTTTTTGTTTTGGAAAGAGGGAAATACTTAAGGCATTACGTTTTTTATTTTCTCTGTTCATGACTGTACACACTTTAAACTGTGAAGCATTTCATTTTGCTGTTGCTTTTATTTCTGGAGTTGCAGTAATATTTTTTTTTTTTTGTTGGAATAAATGCCTTAATATCTCATAATTGTGTTTCCCCCCCCTGTTCAGGTTCAGGTTTTTTCCCCTCATAATTCTGACTTTTTTCCCCTGTGTAATTCAGGTTTTTATCTCATTATTCAGATTTTTTTCAGTGGAATTCAGCTTTTTTTTAAATCTCATAATTCTGAATTTTTCCTGCAGAATTCAGTTTTTAATCTCATAGTTCTGACTGTTATCTGTGTAATTCAGGCTTTTGATCTCATAGTTCTGACTTTTATC
>CAIGQQ010030374.1:1082161-1121481 GCA_903798035.1 Danio albolineatus | reverse complement strand
TTTAATCTCATAGTTCTGACTTTTATCTGTGTAATTCAGGGTTTTTAATCTCATAGTTCTGACTTTTATATGTGTAATTCAGCTTTTTTATCTAATAGTTCTGACTGTTCTCTGTGTAATTTAGGCTTTTAATCTCATAGTTCTGACTTTTATATGTGTAATTCTGACTTATTACTAAACAAAACTAAACTTTTGACATAAGTAATCACACAGTTCCATTTTCTTTCAACCATTTTATTATCATTATTATTATTGAGGACATGCAAACCATGCACAAAAATGAAAAACAAACAAACGAAAAAATATTTACATAATGAACACAAGAAGGTAGAAAAGACAATCCGCTGATGGCTTTCAGCTTCACTGACTCTCACCTTCAGCCTGGAAATATCTCACCAAAAATTACATCTAAATGGAGATTTCCAGCAAATACAGATTAAGACTACAAAAAATGCATTACAGGATAGAAACCTCAAAATAATTAAAAATGTTCATCTGGGTTCAAAAAGTGACTGTTCCTCACAGTAACACACTGGCTGTGTTTGATCTATAGATTGAGAGCACCAAATATGTCTTAGAAACATACAAAAGAATGATTTCTGATGGCTGTATTTGTGTGAGGAGTCTGTAAATGGTGAATGCTGTAAAGCAGAAGTCTACAATCCAACGTTTTTTTGCACTATTCTCAGATACAACACGGACAAACCTAGGGATAACAGTTTCTTTTTTTTATATATCTTAGCACTAAAACCATCAGTAGGTAGTTCATCTTTTTTGTTCATCATTTAAAGCACAAACAGTGATGAAGTGCATAAAGGTAAAGTGCGTAATTTCTGCAACATTGTTAGTGCAGGAAAAACACTTGCCCTTTAAATGTCTGGTCACAGGAGGAAAGCACTGGTTTAAAGGCAGAACTAGTTTGAATGGAAGCTTATTTCCACCACAGAACAAACAAAATCTCACAATTCTGACTTGTTTTTGACTGTTCTTGGAATTCAGAAATTTCCTGGTAATTCTGTCTATTTTTAAACAGTTTTGGCATGATTTTGAAGTTTCCATCATTTGATCTCATAATTGTTACATTTCCTGTTGTGGAATTGCAGGTTTATAATCTCATAATTCAAGTTTTTCTGTGAAATTTAGAGTTTTTCCTTGGAATTTTGACTATTTCTTTCTAAGAATTGTAGCATTTTATCTCATGGACCTTTTTTGTGGAATTCAGATTTTATATCAATTCAGATTTTGTTATATAGAATTCAGATTTTAATAGCAAAATTATGAGATATAAAATCTGAATTGAGATATAAAATCAGATTTTTCATGTCTCATAATTCAGACTTTACGTGGAACTCAAAAACTTTTCTCATAATTCAGATTTTGTCCTGTGAAATTCAGAGCTTTTATCTTAAAAATTTAATTGAGATTAAAAACTCAGAATTTTACAGAAAAAAAACTTCAGAATTTGGAGATTACATTTTTTTTGACATCCCCAGATAAAAGGCAAAATTATGAGATAAAAACTCTGAATTCCACAAGAAAGAGTCTGAATTATGAGATTTAAAAACTCTGAATTACACTAAAAAAAGTCAGAATTACGAGAACTCAAAATTCAGATTTTTGTCCTGTGTAATTCAGAGTTACAATTCAGACTTTTACAAACAAACTATAAATTAGTTCAGTAAAAGAGATCAACTCACAATACTGACTTTTCTTGACAATTCAGAGCTTACACTCATAGTTCTGACTTTATCTTTTTCATGGAATTCTAAGGAAAAGTTCTTGGATTCTTGAAATTTTCTCCATTTTTTTTCTCTCTTGATTGGAAGAAAACCTCTAAGTGTAAACTTAGAATTCCAAGAAGAAAAAAGTCAAATTTTAAATCAAAGCTCTTTCTTATTTTATGGAAATCTGACATTTCGTTTACATTCACAACTCTAGCTTTGTGTGTGTAATTCTGACATTTTGTCTCATAGTTCAGATTTTTTTCTCAGTGGAATTCAGCATTTTCCTTTCTAAGAACTGTCAAATGTGATCTGACTGAGTTTATTTTCGTAGAATACTGACATTTTATTCAGCAACTTTAACTTCTTCTCTGAACAAGTTTACACGGCAGTTTTATTTCTTGAATAACATATTTATTTCCCTTTCTGATTTTACGTCTTATACTCTGGATTCTGAGTTCACGGTTTCCTACCAAAGAGTCAGAATTGTAAAATAATGAGGAATAAAGGCAACTGAAGTGACGAATCTACAGTGCAAATAAACTTCCACGAGAATGAGATCCATTCATTAGTTCACGAACACACAACAACCACTATATCCGTCTCCACGCCATGAATGCTACGCTAAAGCGGAATGGATTGTGGGTAATTCCGATGGAGGAACATGCTACATTATGAGTGAGTCTGAGCAGAGGACGAGGCAGAATAATAGAGTGAATATGGAGAGCTATATCGAGTCGCTGCATAGCCTATTGGTCATGGTGGGTTTATGGGATTACTATTTGACGATGTAAAAGAGGAAGCTGCTGCGTTTGGAGCTTCATGACAGGGATGTGATGTTGGAACGGCCTCCGGGTGGCGCTACGATCTTCTGTGCCGTACGCCTAGGGATGTGGTCGTCCATCTGAGTGCCTGCGTGAAAGGAAACGTGTTTGGATAGTTCGTCACTTTAGGTCAAGGGGTCTCAAACTGAAATTGGCGGGGGGCCATATCAGTGACTGACAGTTCATAAGAGGGCCGTTTTAACATTCAAGCACAAGAAAAAAGTGGAAACCTGACGTTATTGACGTACTCAGACAGTCTTTCCCAGAGTTTCAAAGCTCCTTCTTTTTGTTTCGTGTTGTACATATTAAAGGAGTGGTTTAAATTGCTATGAAAATACTACGATTTATTAATAGGCATCATAATAATAATAATTCTGTCCTAATCAATTTTTGCTTAACAAAAAGTTGAACGGATCGCGTTAGACAGCAGAAAAGAGTTTGGGTATTGTTGACTTTACTGGCAATTGTTCTTCTCAATATCATTCTTAAGTTGGATTTATACTTTCGCCTTTGTTAAGCATCACCCGCCTCCGCTGAGTGCGCGCGCACCTCACGAAATGGACGAGGCTTTTATACTTCGCTGTTGTGATATTCTTTAAAACGGCAGGGGGCGGTCAAATGAAACTGACCGTAAAGTCAGACAGATAAACAGAGAAGTAGAAAGTTTCAGGAACTACGTCATATAGTTTTGTTTTGCTGTTTTAAAGGCTCTTTTTATGAACACATACATTCTCTATTTTTAGCCCTCCTGTGAAATTTGTTTTCTTTTTCAAATATTTGTGAAAAATAAAAACATATGCTGGATAATTTTTTTTATTAATCTGGGGTCTGGGAATGAAACGCCAACTTATTCAGCATATGTTTTACGCAGCGGATGCCCTTCCAGCTGCAACCCATCTCTGGGAAACATCCATACACACTCATCCACTACGGACAATTTTAGCTTAACCAATTCGCCTATAGCACATGTATCTGGACTTGTGGGGGAAACCGGAGCACCCGGAGGAAACCCACGTGAACACAGGGAGAACATGCAAACTCCACATAGAAATGCCAACTGACCCAGCCGAGGCTTGACCTTCTTGCTGTGAGGCAAACGTGCTACTCACTACACCACCATGGCACCTATAACTATAATATTTTTTTGTCCAAACCACAACTAACCATTTGAATTGGTCATTCAATAATAATAATAATAAATTTACATATTGACAAAAAAAAAAAAATCATAAAAATAACGCACTTTAAAAAGCCCTGAAAAACAAAAAGGTGTTTACCAGATAGAGTGAATCCAGACTGGTGTAAATTTCTGTTCGGGCCCAGCGGGGTCTTTCCTGGACATGAGGGCCCTCTAGTGGTGGGAGTGGCGGGAACAGATTTAGTCATGCTGATGACATCATGAACAGGGCCGTCATAGTTTCCTCGAGGAACGCCACGAGCATCGGCCATCTGAACGACACATCACAATCACAAAATCAGCTTCAGTTTTTTCTCTCCGAAGAACATCACAAGCATCAGCCTTCTGAACAATACAGCATTACATAAAAGACAAAAGTCAAGACTTTTTAAAAGTATGTGAGAGCACCTGAAGGTCTGTTTATCCACAAATGTGTATTACTCACTATTTACTCCTCCTCAACCGCTTACAGACTGTTTTCATTCACTGTTGAACACAAAATATGATATCCTGAAGGATATTGTAAACCGGTAAACGTTAACTTCCATAGTAGATAAAAAAAAAAAAATACAATGGAAGTCAATGGTTACCGGCTTTCCAACATTCTTCAAAATATCTTCTTTTTGTATTAAACAGAAAAAAACAAGAACCTCAAACAGGTTTGGAGCAAGTGGAGAGGGAGTGAATGATGTTTGTTTTGATGAGTGTTTGTACCCTGCTGCGAGCCTTGATTCTCTTGTACACATAGTCCGGATAGGCTTTTCTGGGAATGAAGCGTCCCGAACCCTCCATCACACTGAGTGTCCCGTCCTCCAGAACAATCCTGCCCTGACTGATCACCAGCACGGGGAAACCACGACACTCCATGCCCTCGAAAATATTCACCTCCACCGTCTGAAACACACAAAGAAATGAATGATGAGCGCGCTACATTATATTATAGTAGTTCTGTTTGAATTGTTGTTTAGCAGTGTGTGAACTCAAATCAGCTATGTCCTTTACATTAAAACAAAAGAAATATACATATTTAAGACATGGTATTAAGAGGAGAGCTGTTTTTGAGATTTTTGGCTTTTCACAGTGATTGTTTTTCAATATAACGCAGAGAAAACATCCCATAAGTGTTTAATTTGGTTTTCAGTTACAAAACATATCTGTTGTGTTTTATGTTAAGTATTTTTCATATAATTTATTAGTTCATTTTCATCAAATTACTTTTATTTCTTTTGCAGTGAGCCATAAATCTACAACTCAGCAGCACTACATATTACAAAAAACCCTTTTATACATAGTGATCAGTGGTGGAAAGAGTACTAAAACATCATACTCAAGTAAAAGAACTAAAAATGTAGTGCAAGTAGAGTAAAAGTATCTGTTGTAGGTATTACTCAAAGTATAAGTAGCCCTTTCTAAAGTCCTCAAGAGCAGTCATTTGTGGATGTGTGTAAACGTAACATTCTGTAGTGCATCTAGTTATTTCCCAGCAGGCACACTACATCATAAGACGTTAATATTAGGTTAGATTGAGTTTTGGTCACCTGACATCACAACCTAAATGTCTAGCCAGCGTCTAAGGACAATGGTATTTTTACGTCCAATAACGACATCAATATTTGGTTGATTTTAGTTTGTGTTCAAAAGTGACCAAAATCCAACATCTGATAGATGTCATAGTGGTAACGTCCACACAACGACAAGCTTTAACAACTTTAGACGTTGATATTTGGTTGATCTTAGATTGGACATATGACATTGACGTCGGCCTGATGTTGGGTTTTAATGTCAACCTGATTTTAATTTCCAAACAAAATGCAACGTCTCCACGGCATTGGGGTACAAGGTCAACCTGACGTCTTGTTGATGTTTTGTGCCTGCTGGGTGTTTAAGGCCATTTTGGTCATCATACAGTAAACATCCGCCATCTCATCAGTGACAGGCATCTAAACAGTCTCTGGGTCAATGCGTGTAAAGATGTTATTGGACACTTTCAATACTTCCAAACAGTTTGCTGTAATTATAAATCGCCCATGTCTTGAGGTAGTTCATTATGAGGTGATTTACCTTCTATGTGTGATTTGATTGAACAGGATTCACAGGACTGATTCTTCTAATCCTCATAGACAAGAAATAATAAAGGAGTGGAGTAAAAGTACAAAAAATGTACTTAAGGGAAAGTAAAAGTCAACAATGTTAAAACTACTTAGTAAGTTACAACTTCTGAGGAAAAAATACTCAGTTACAGTAGTTTGAGTATTTGTTACTTTATACCACTGATTGTGATATATGTCTGGTAAGGTTTTTTTTTTTTTTACCGTTGACTATGGGTCTAAATTATTTACCTGATTATACAACATTTTATTCACTTTCTTAACATTTCTTGATTTTATTTTATTCCAATTTTATTGTCTGTCATTTAATGCAAAAAAAGAAGAAGGAAGAAATAGTATCAGAGCTTTACAATAAATTATTTATAGTAACTATGCCATACAACAATGAACTTTAAATGATTATATACAGCATTTTAATAACATTCATTTTCTGGCTGTTTGACATACTTTCCTTAATATGGACTGATAAAACAATCCTTTCTGTAAAAATATCAAATTTTAAAGCTCACTTCATCCAATATTGTGTCTATTTATGCATGTATGAATGAATACATTGAATAAATACCTGGTGTAAATCCAAAACAAGGTACAAGTACATTCATTTCAAGAGTTCACACTTAGCTGATGATTGATTATAAAGCTTGTCTGGCATGCTGTCCCGGGAGAGAGCCCTGAGCTCATAAGATCCTCGAGCCCAGGGCTCCCTCCCGTTTGCAAGGCCAGAGGGGAGTTTGAGCTCAGGTAGATCACCAGAACTCCCTGCTGTAGTAGCTAATGAACAGATAGTGATTGCTATGAAAAAATAACTACTTACAAGGGGCATGTTTATAGTGTCAATTTGGATTAGTCAATTAACTTAAGTTGCATGTTTTTTTTGGATGCTGGGAGGAGCCTGGGGGAAACCCACGTGAGCACGGGGAGAATGTGTAAACTCAGCACAGAAACATCGGCTAGCTTGGTAAGTACTAGAACCAGTGATGTTCTTGCTGTGAGGCAACAGTGCCACCCATCTAGGAAAGGAGGAGTAGAGGTGGAAAGGGGGATTCTTCAAAACGAAGATGGCTGTGATATGGAACTTCGGGTATTTATAGTGGCTTAGGAATCATCTGATTGGTGAATCATAAATTGAACAATGCGGGACCAGCTGCAAGCAATCATAAGCATGTGATCCTCTTCAAATTAGTTTATAAATTTATTACCACTAATTAATACCACTTATTATTACACTCAGCAAATTATTTTTATGGTAAAAATCTCCCCAAAACACAGTGATATAATACTGCACTCCACAAAAATTGTACTGTATTCCAACCAATATTTAAATGAGCACAATCACGCTGGATGGCTATTGTGTTTTCAGCAATGATAAATGAAATTCTCATACCAGATTGTGGGTTTTGGCAGAAAAGGTTTTGGTCTCCTTTGTGTTCCAGATAACAATGTCGGCATCGGATCCAACAGCGATTCGCCCTTTCCGGGGATACAAGTTGAAGATTTTGGCAGCGTTTGTGCTCGTCACGGCCACAAAATCATTCTCGTCCATTTTGCCCGTGGCCTGTGTGACAACAACAAAACATGCAAACGTTACAAAAGGAAGTTTCAAGCATATGCCAATAGTTACTTTTGTATTTACTAAAGCTGAGATGTGACAATAGAAGATCTAAATGTCACAGTGGCTCTTCACATACAGTAGAACAGGGTGTCTGTGGGGTCTTAAAAAGTCTGACATTTCAAAAACCCAATTTACAAAAACTTTTAGGTATTAAATACTTTTGGGTAACACTTTATTTCGATGGTCCATTTGAGTATTAGTAGACTGTCTGCTTAATATCTGTTGATACTGACATTCAACACACATTTAACTGACTATAAGAAACTTTGCAAGTACATGTCAACTTACACTAACCCCAACCCCGAACTCTAACCGAACAGTCTACTTACGGTACAATCTAATGAGAATTAGTTGCAATATAACAAATTCAACAAACGGACCATCAAAATAAAGTGTGATAATTTTAAACAAGTCTTAATTTAATTTGTACATGTAAAGCTACTCAATCTGTACTACCAACAAATCTGGCTTAAAAAAAGTGGCATTTATTAACTATTAGCAATATGGTTAAATTATCGCTATCCCTTTATTTTGATGGTCCCTTTAATGCAATTTGTTGAATTTAAGTTACTTTGCATCTGCATCCTAAGTAATTGTCAATAGATTATAAGTAGACCAGGGGTGTCCAAACTCAGTCCTGGAGGGCCGGTGTCCTGCAGATTTTAGCTCCAACTTGAGTCAACACACATGCAAGGATGTTTATAGGAAGCATAGTAAGAGCTTGATTAGCTAGCCAAGGTGTGTCTGATTGGGGTTGGAACTAAACTTTGCAGGACACCGGCCCTCCAGGACTGAGTTTGGACAGCCCTGAAGTAGATGGTTAAGTTGGAGCTATGGTTAGTGTAAGTTGACATTTACTTGCAAAGTTTCTAATATATGTATACGCACGCACGCGCACACACACACACACACACACAAACATATACATAAATATAAATGTATGTGTGTGTGTGTGTATGTATATATATATATATATATATATATATATATATATATATATATATATATCTCCAATGTGTGTGTGTATGTATATATATATCTCCAACATTAGGCACATTCAAATCAAGACTGAAAACACATCTGTTTAGCTGTGCCTTTACTGAATGAGCACTGTGCTACGTCCTACAGATCACACTATTGTGTCTTTTGTTTTCTTTTTCATTCTTTTATAACTTGTTTTAACTCATTTTAATCTGTTTTTATCTGATTTTTTATTTTCTTATACTTAAATTTATTTCTGTTATGCAAAGCACTTTGATTTGCCACTGTGTATGAAATGTGCTATATAAATAAACTTGCCCTGCCTTGCCTATATATTCAAGTCGAAAGACATGCGCTTTAGGTTAATTAAATAAGCTAAATTGTCCATAGTGTGCGTGAATGTGAGAGTGTATGACTAAGCTGAAAAGAAAATGAATGAATAAATAAATTTGTAGCATTAGAGGCTGCTTACAGTATATTCACACACTGTTCCCACACAACCGTGTTTAAAACTCTTATAAAAGTGATTTCTGCATAATAGGCCCCCTTTAGGACCTGGAATATATCAATTGAAATGCTTTTTTCTTTTTAACATGGGTTTATAACACACCACAGCTTTGTCCCAGACGATGCTCATGCGCTCCTCGATGCCGTTGGTTCCCTCTGGGATGAAGGTGAAGTCGTCTTTTCCTACAGCTTTCTGTGCGGTGGTGAAGGTGCAGTTTGCGCTGGCTGTTACCTGAAGATCTCCACTGAAAAACAGGGTTCATTGCTCAGTTAAATCTATGATGAAAATGTGTCAGCAAGCTTTTTTTCCCACATGACTTAAAGTCAAGATGATGATAACAAGATTCCTTAAATAATAAACTACTGTTTCCCTAGAAGAGTTCATTAAAATGTAGTTTAAATGCTAGAATATTATCAAAATCACAATTTTTCTGGGGGAAAAAAACAAGCAGTTAGCAAGATGTCAAGAGTTTATATCCACAATCTGAGGTTTTCTGTTAAAAATGATACATTTTCTGCCCATAAACCATACTTTTCAAATCAGTTAATCAATGTGTAAGTTTACTGATCTCCATTTGAACTCATTAAATGATCAGCCACTTGACAATTCTCAGTGTCTCTGCATTCTATTGGATATATTTTGTAAGAGTTTGAGTAAAATTTGGACGTAAAAAGGTCTAATAATAACATTTCTTCCAATTTTGAAATAAAAATACTTGTTTTTTTAATTTAGAAAATTATAGTTCATCAGAATAACAAAAGTTTACTTTTGTTGTAACTGAATAATCAGGATTATTTAATCAAATACTGAATTATTAACTGTTCTTAAGATAAAACATTAGTAAAAATGAACAGTATGTGTTAAAACAAGCCATTTTTTGGGGTATTTTATGCACAAAAAAAAATGCACTAAATGACAAAATCAGTTGCTACCCGTTTTCTTATGGTCATAACCAACACAGTACATTTACTATTTATGGTTTCTATAACCAATTAAGCCACTTATTTGTAAATACTTTCACATAAATGAATATATTTTTATTTCTTATTTGTACAGTTAAAATGTTGTGCACTTTATTTACCACATTTAAATCTCCTTCTGTCTTCTTGTGTTGATATATATCTATGAGCTCCTGTAAACCACAATAAGGGTGTACTCACACTATGCTATCCGAACCGTGCTCAGACCCGTTTCCCGGATAATTTTAGAAGTGTGAGTGCGCTGAATCGGGCTCAGGGACGGAACAGTTGGCCGGCCCTGGCCCGGTTGGAAGAGGTGTGCCTGAGCCCGGTTCACTTGGGCTTTGGCGCGGTACGCTTGTAGTGTGAGCGCAAAGCACGCCTGAGCCCGAAACTGTAGAGGCGACGTGACTTTTGGGGACTGTTTCATATAGATTTATTAATCATTCTCACTGTTTAATGAGCGCAAACTGTCGTAGATTATTAAAGACGCAAACCCCTGACTGCACGACAGCTGTGCCTTTAGTAAACCTTCTAATTCCTGCAGTACAAGGACGTCATGATTGTTTATGAGCGTCAGCAGTGGCTGATCTGTTGGGGGAATATTTGACTGTGTGTCACTGCATATCAAACCACTAAAACGATATAATGATATAAAGAAATCTCCACTGAAATCTCCGAGACGCTTCTCTTACACTGAATAGCGCATCATTGATGAAGTAAGCGTGCTCAGGCCCGAATGCAATGCGACCGCGGGCCGTCAGGGGAGACGGAAGGGGGCACAAGCGTGCTTTGGCCCGGTTAAAAGTAACTGTACATATTGTGAGTATGCCATCAATTCCTTTGGTGTTTTGCACACACATGGTGAATATACTGTAGCTCATTCTGATTCTGATTAAATATAGCAGAAATGTCATAAATACAGAAAAATGGTCTCATATTTTTTTTGTAATTTATGCACATGCTGAAAATGTTCCAGAATATCTGTGTGTGCTGATATCTGGCATGGTTTCTCACCAGGATAGCAGTGAACTGAGATAATCCGGTGTGCTGGTGTCTGGGTTCAGTGGAGGAGACATCACAAACGCAGCAGCTTCCGCCCAGTTTTTGCTCCAGTAGTGTGACCCGTCTGTGCCCAGACTGGCAGCGATCGGCTCTCCATAGATGACCATTCCTGATCAACCAATCACAGCACAATATTGCAACCCAACTGCCTGGTTATATTACAGGCCTGCTGAATGCTTGATTCTGATGACTCATGAAACGATATAGAAATTTCATATCATGATTGTGACGAGGGTTTTGTTAAAATAAAATACAATAAATGATCAAAAATAAATGTCACGAACACTAATGGCATTCCTGCAAGTTTTGCATCTCAAAATAAACAAACGGCTAATAAAATACACAGTTTGGTGACCAACAACTTAAAAATGGAGCGCTGCATTTTGGATTTGTCTATTACGTCTGTATTATTTAACATGCAGTGTTTTTGTTTGTTTGTTTGTGTTTTATATGTAAATCAGATTTTCTTTTTCAAGGTATTGCTTGTGAAACCAGCACTTGGAAAACTTCCTCACAGGGATCCATATTTACCTGGACTTTTACTAAACTGTTTTTGACAAAAACATCCAAATGTGTAGCACATTCAGTTTTTATGGATACAACATACTTATAAAGTTTATATATATACACTCACCGGCCACTTTATTAGGTACACCGGCTTGGACCAATTTTTGCTTCAGGACTGCCTTAATCCTTCATGACATAAAATCAACAAGATACTGGAAAACTCCTCAGAGATTTTGGTCCATATTGGTCCATAATAATGCTCTATTGGATTAAGTTCTGGTGACTGTGGAGGCCATTTGAGTACAGTGAACTCATTGTCATGTTCAAGAAACCAGTCCGAGATGATTCCCGCTTTATGAAATGGCGAGTAATCCTGCTGGAAGTAGCCATAAAGGGATGGACATGGTCAGCAACAATACTCAGGTAGGCTGTGGCGTTGACATGATGCACAATTGGTACTAATGGGCCCAAAGTGTGCCAAGAAATTATCCCCCACACCGTTACACCACCACCACCAGCCTGAACCGTTGATACAAGGCAGGATGGATCCATGCTTTCATGTTGTTGGCGCCAAATTCTGACCCTACCATCCGAATGTCGCAGCAGAAATCTAGACTCTGCCGCAAGCAGATCGTCTTGACCATGTCTACATGCCTAAATGCATTGAGATGCTGCCATGTGATTGGCTGATAAGATGAAATGAGCAATTGGACAGGTGTACCTAATAAAGTGGTTGATAAGTGTATGCATGTACATAACATTTAAATTACAGCTTTTGAAGATTAGCTAATTGAAATGTTACAGGCTTTACCATGAGTTTTCAACATCGTGATAATCAATCATGGTTTAAATGATGATGAAAATTTGAAACTGTAATACTAACCATTAGATACAAACATTACTAACATTAGATTACAATGTTTTACAGTGTTTTTGAGATAAAACAACTGAACATTGAACATTAACACGAACAATTACTGTGATAAATGTATTGTTTATTGTTTGTTAATGCTAGTGACATTAACGAATACAACCTTAGTGTAAAGTGTTACCTTAAAATAAACATAGTGTGCATTATTCACTAATAATTTATCAGCCCGTATTTAATTATTCCTTACTTAATTTAGTGTTTGTATTTCATACCCTTTTTCCTGGCCTTGGCGATGAGATCAGCAGCAGGTTTGCTCATCACTTTGGTGATGTAAAGAGGGCAGTTTGCCTGTTTGGCGATGGTGATGGCTCGATACACGGCCTCCGTTTCCACCTGGAGAAACACAACAGGCTGTGAGTAATGCTGATGTTCACCAGCGCCAGAATGGACTGTGAAATCAGTGTGAAGTCTAAATTTACAATTCTTATTTTGCTAGCACAAATAGTTAT
Source organism: Danio albolineatus (assembly GCA_903798035.1). Lineage (NCBI taxonomy): Eukaryota > Metazoa > Chordata > Actinopteri > Cypriniformes > Danionidae > Danio > Danio albolineatus. The sequence goes on along the minus strand of CAIGQQ010030374.1, from coordinate 1,108,639 downwards.
TTTTAGGTGACTAATTCAATTGTGCAAATTAATCCACTGGGAAAAAAAATGCTAAAATGGAAATACTTTATTTTAAGTCACAATTCACTGCATTAACTAACGCTACTAGCTAAATAAACTACTAATTAGCTGTTTATTAATAGTTAGTAAGGTCAAAGTTGAGTTTAGGGATGCAGAACAAGATCATACTTCATAACTACTGTTGGAAGAAATTCATTTATATACATCCATATATTACGAAGACTGTTTTTCCTTCTTTTCTTTTTGTTTACATTATTTACTTAGACCATTTGTGACTACTTTAAAGAGCCCATATTATGGATTTTTGAAAATGACCTTCCATGCAGTGTGTTACACAGCTCTAAGTGAAATGTCCAGCTAAGGCCTAAATCTGAAAGTGCAAAGTGTTTAAAACTATTGATTCATATATAAATGAGTCGACTCATTGTTGTTTAAATGAATCGTTATTAGAACGAGTCTTTAGCCGTTTTGGCTTGACGTCAACGCGAAACATAATAGTTGCGCGCGCAGACCCAGGAAATTTGAACTGCCCGGCCCCGCCCACAGACAGGAAGGAAAAGTGGAAGACAACAAGCACTGTATTGCAGTAAGTGTTGTAGCATAACCAGCGGGACAGCAGTGACGTGTGATCTGAGTAATATCTAAGTAAATCTTTATACTGTTTGATGGCAGTATAAAGATTTAGAGAGAAGTTATTGACCGCGTCGGTAGTGTTGGTTTTCGCGTTTTGCTCTTTGTAGACGGTCCCTAAGGATCGGTCTCTGCCGCCTGCACAGAGTTTAATATAATGCGTCCTGCGCGTAGGCAAAGCTCATTTTTAGGAAAATAAGGTTGTAGGTGATTGTATACATTGCGACGGTTGAAAAGAGGTGCTATTTGTGTAGGAACAATGTTTCGGTCATGAGTTATTGATCCGGTAAACACGACTGCTGCTAACTTTACTAAACTTACCGGCATTCCGGTTAAATCATGTCCCGTAGACGCTATGCTCTGAAGTGCGAGGGGAAAGCTGTGTTATTTTCCCTACCTGGAAATCTCTTTTCCCTACCTGGAGTGGTTGAGGTTTTTTTCGTAAAATACCTGAGAATTACATCCCCAACACGGTGCTGTATTCACGTCATCTCTCTGAAGAGAGCTACACCAATCTACCAGCTTACGACGCGGGATTTGTTGCACGGTTGTTGTTAAAGGATGGATCAATACCCAGTTTATTTGGACCTGCGTGTTCTTCCAGTCGTGTTGACTGTAACAAGGTAAATATGGATGTAGTTGTCTGTATTGTGTTTGCTCCGTGCAGCATGTAGCGGTAGCCATTTAGCTTACTGCCGAATGTAACTATTTGTTGGCTTACAATAGTCCATGAAGTGTTAATTATTACTGAATGTTTGTTGTTATGATGAACAATATAGCAATACGCTGTTGTACAACTGCAGTGATTTGTTTTCAATATGTTCTGGCATCGGGCTGTTGACACAGACGTGACGTGGTGACGTGACGTGACGTGGTATCGCCACGGAAAGGAGGTGCTTGGGGAAAAAGACTCGCTCAGACGATTCATATGGGAGTCGGTGGGAAAATGAGGTAAAAATAAATAGATATTATAAAACATCGAAAGTGTTTTTTAACCTTGCATACATATCATCCTGTTGTTTGGGACTTCAAAAAGTGAAATTTAACTGTTCTCAACCCACCATATGGGCTCTTTAAGAACTGTTATTATCTTTCTATATACCTTACACAATTAGGCTATACAGCACGTGGCTACTTCAACATCTGTTTATCATCAGACAAGATCTGAATACATACATGATGACAAACTTTATATAGACTGAAATATAGATGAGTAAAAATGAAATATGTGAAGAGGATAACTGTGATCCATGATGTATGTCATTGGTCATTAGGGGAAGAAACTAGCTAAAAAGAGAACACACTCTTCCTTCTGTGTCTCACTCTGCAGAGACCTGCGTTTCTGTATGATTGTGACCTTCTTTGCAAAGAATAAAGCTTTAAAAGAAACTTTGGGTGAGAACTAGTCTTCTTGACCATAGAGAGAGCCTCTTTAAAGAAAATAGCCACTACACTACTAATGAACAGTTAATATCTTAATAATAGGCAGGTAATAAGCCAGTGACATAAACTAAAGTGTTAACCAAAAATGGTTGTTCAATCTTCAAAGTCTGACCATGTGCGTCTGATCCTTCTCTCATGATGTTAGTTTGAAGCTTCAGCCACAATAGTCCTAGCCCCGCCTCTCTTATCACTAGCTTGCTCTGAGTGAATGATGTGCAATAAGGAAGCCCCGCCCACTACTCAATATTCCATTTCTGTTCGAAGTACATCAACACACTGAAATAAAAGTCTTAGCAACTTCCGGTTCAAGCAGATTTTAAAGTCAATATATGAAGTTTACATTTATATTGTATTAAATTAATATTATATTTATTTTTCAGAAATACACTGACTTCTTCCGGGTGGCTCAGAACGTGTCCCTCAGGTCCAGTGATGCCAAGATCCAAAAGCTTCTTCTGCTCCTGAGATTACAAACAAACCAAGCATTGATCTACTGTAAGTATGGAGTTTAAAAATCTGGGAATGAAAGAAAAAGGTTTATTTTGCAGGGATGCATCAAAATGTTTGGAAAGCGCTACAGTGATTTATAGAACATACTATTGTTAATTGTATTATACTGTATATGTTATAATGGCGACACAGTGGCGCAGTAGGTAGTGCTGTCGCTTACAGCAAGAAGGTCGCTGGTTCGAGCCTCGGCTGGGTCAGTTGGCATTTCTGTGTGGAGTTTGCATGTTCTCCCTGTGGTTGCGTGGGTTTCCTCCGGGTGCTCTGGTTTCCCCCACAGTCCAAAGACATGTGGTACAGGTGAATTGGGTAGGCTAAATTGTTCGTAGTGTATGAGTGTGAATGAGAATGTATGGATGTTTCCCAGAGATGGATTGCGGCTGGAAGGGCATCCGCTGCGTAAAACATATGCTGGATAAGTTGCCGGTTCATTCTGCTGTGGCAACCCCAGATTAATAAAGGGACTAAGCCGAAAAGAAAATTATTATATTATCATTCATTCATTCATTTTCTTTTCAGCTTAGTCCCTTTATTAATCCGGGGTCGCCACAACGGAATGAACCGCCAACTTATCTAGCATATGTTTTACACTGGGGATGCCCTTCCAGCTGCAACCCATCACTGGGAAACATCCATTCACACTCATTCACACACATACTGTACATGACGGACAATATTAGCTTACCCAATTCACCTATAGCGCCCACATGAACATGGGGAAAACATGCAAACTCGACACAGAAATGGCAACTGACCCAGATGAGGCTCGAACCTGTGACCTTCTTGCTGTGCGGTGACAGAGCTACCCACTGCGCCACCACACCGCCCCATTATGCCTCATTTTGGGCTATGATGCGGTAAGATATAAAATAAGTCTCTGATGTCCCCAGAGCACATATCCGGTTTTCCCACAAGTCCAAAGACATGCTCTATAGGTGAATTAGGTAAGCTAAATTGTCCCTAGTGTATGTGTGTGAATGTTTCCCAGTGATGGGTTGCAGCTGGAAGGGCATCCGCTGTGTAAAACATATGCTGGATAAGTTGGCGGTTCATTCTGCTGTGGTGACCCCAGATTAATAAAGGGACTACGCCAAAAAGAAAATGAATAAATGAATGTAAACTGATGATGTTACCTCCTCAATGATGTCTCCGTTTTCAGCATGAACCTGTGCAATGGCGCCCAGTTCTCTCATGGCACTAAACATCTCATAGATCTACACACAGAGAGATTTATTCCTTTAAAACAGCATCTTTAAACTTGCATTGAAAGAAAATAATGTTGATGTTGATAAAAAGTCATTTGCAATGCTAAAATGATTTTCATGTTAAATGAATGCAGCTTTAATGAACTTTTGATTCATCAAGAAGTACAATCACAGCATAAACCAAAATGTTAAAAGCACCACAAATCAAATCTCCACAATATTAAAGTAAAACACTATTAGTTTAAATTTCAATAATATTTCACAATGTTACTGCTTTACTATATTTTTTAATTATTTTTGTGACTGATTAAAGTTGGCCTGAAAATTCAAAAGGCAATCACAAACCTGTGTATCAGAGCTCTGAAACTTGTCCTTATAAGCCATGAAGATGAGGAAAGAGTTGACCCCTAAAATGGAAAAAAAAGAAAAAAACATTCACTGTATTTCCTATAATATATATTTTTCCTATACTTTTTTTTCTTCTGGTGAAAGTCTTATTTCTTTATAAAATAAAAGCAGTTTTAATAATAAAAAAACAGTACTAATGTCAATATTATGAGCCCACTTAAGAGTTTTTTTTATTTTTATTTTTTTAAACACTGTTCGCTAATAACTTGCCTAATTAACCTAGTTACGTCTTTAAATTGCACTTTATGCTGAAAACTAGCATCTTGCAAAATAATTAGAAAAATATTACGCAGTGTCAAAGAAAAAAAAATCTGTTATTAGAAATTAGTTAGGAAAACTAATGTTTAAAATTGTCTTGATGAAAAAAAACTTCTCTCCATATATATATATATATATATATATATATATATATATATCATGTATATAGAGCAGGGGTGGCCAACCCTGTTCCTGGAGAGCCACAATCCTGCAGATTTCAGTTGCAACCCATATCAAACACACCTGCCTGTAATTATCAAGTGCTGTTGAGGTCCTAATTAATTGGTTCAGGTGTGTTTGATCAGGGTTGCAACTGAAATCTGCAGGAGGGTGACTCTCCAGGAACCCCTGATATAGAGTATACATGAAATTATTATTATTATTTTTGTATAAAATAATATACGACTATTAATTGCTTGATTCTGATTCTTCAAAGGTGTGCTATTATTGTCAGATAAACACACGGCTAGAGTACTTCCAGTCAGATTTTGACTGCATTACAGTTCCACATCACTACGCAGAAAGATTTAAGTTGTTTAAGTACAAAAACCAGACAATCGTCTTAAAATACAACATCTGAACCATGCCTTTAGGAGTGATAACCGTTAGGCCTGTCACAATAATCAATATATTGATTTATCACACAGCACATGGACGTGACCTTAGTCTTTTTTGTGCAACATCTCTATCTCTATTGGAGGTGTACATGTCAGTATGGTTAAAAAAAACACTACAGAATTTACTATAAATGACTAGAGTATACTTTCATTTGAGTGTCTGACAACTGAAAATAGATCTGGTAGCAGATATCGCAGCTTCTGTTTGCACTTTTTTGTAAACATTTATTATTAATATTAATTTAGGATATGCATTTCACATTCTGACTTCAATGCCTAGTTATTAAACTGTTAAAGTGACTATAATTAAATGAAACATTCAGTAACACTTTGTTTTGATGGCATTAGTATTAGTAAGTATTAGTACTAATTAGTAAAGTATTAGTAAACCGTCTGCTAAATATCTGTTGATACTAACATTCAACTGACTATAAGAAACTCTGCAAGTACATGCCAGCTTAAACGAACCCTACCCCCAACCCCAACCTAACAGTCTACTTATAATCTAATAAAAATCAGCTGGCGTGTAGATGGTGTATCCAATATTCAACAAACGGACCATCAAAATAAAGTGCGACCGAATAGTTACTAGTTACTCTTAAAGTGAGTACTAGTGTCTAATAAATAAGAACTAGTATTTATTTAATAAGGACTAGTACCTATTGAATAAGTACCAATATCTAAAACATACAGTAAGTACTTGTATCTGATAAAAATAACTAGTGTCTAATAAGAAAGCACTAGTATATTTTTAAAAAGCACTTAAGAATAGGCACCAGTATCTAATGAATAACCACTCGTACCTAATGAATAAGTACTAGTCTACTTATAATCTAAAGAGAGTTAGTTTGCATGTAGATGCAATGTAACTTAATGTCAACAAACGGATCGTCAAAATAAAGTATGACCAAATATTCTTAAGAATAAAATATGATCTTTGAAGAAGTTCTTTGGAAGAGTGTACTTGCATTGTGATGATATTATACTGTCATTCTGGCATTATATAAAGAGTGGTAATGGTCTTAAAATGACAACAATATCATTTATCACAATATATTTTGGTGTAATATATCATACAACAAAAATAGATATCATGACAGGCCTAGTAACCTTCGTATAAACAGAATATTTAACACCTAGCCATTGAAATATTAAAAAGTAATGCACACCCAGGTATAAGAGCCTTTCTATTTTGTCTTGACCACATCAGTGCCTCAGTTGTGCCTTACGTCTCTTTCTAATAACACTGTGAATTACCCTTACATAAAATAAAAGAATAAACTGATAAAGTCACACCTGAAAGCTCACATCACCTTTATCTTTGACCAGAGACTCGAGCTCCTCAAACAGGCCGTCGTGCCAGCGTGTGATGTCAATGTGCAGAGAGTAATCGCAGCACGACCTCTTATCCGCCGTATCCTTCCACTGGTCGAACGCCGTCAGTAAACTAGAGCCCGGTTCAGGAACTACATGATCGACTGAAAGAAAAGAGCAGAAAATACTGATGAAAAACACACTCAATGCTCTTGTGAAGTGCTTTGAACTGTGCATGTCTGGGGTAATCTCAACTGAAGATTTGATGTGAAACTGAAGTACGATATGACGTGAATAAAATCCGTTTAGGTGGAAGTGGCAAACTGCAAGCTTTGGATTTTTATATTCGTTTTCTTCTAAACGTGAATTTTGTCCCACACTAGAATAGTAGTTACAGATATCCTTAAAACTAACAGACTGAACATCTGAAACGTTTTTTTTTTATTTCACAGGACCTTTAGAGAAGTGCTGGACTTGTTTCTTCGGTGCGCAATGATGCAGACGCGGACATTTCGGTATCGGTTCAGTAATAGATTGTAACCGGTTATTACGTACTGACAGCATTTATCTCATAAGCGCTATGTTGCAGTAGAATAGTATGGTGAGGGAGGCGAGTGCAAGTAAATAATACACAGAAAATCTGCACAATTCAGGCACGTGCAGAGGGGGTGGCTTTCGGTGCTTGAGCCCCTGCCCTTTTTTCTCCTGGAGAGAAAGTGCCCTTTTTCCTGGGGATAATAATTATTTTTTAAATACAAATAATAATGTAATATATGTGTATAAATTAATGCGTGTTCTATTTAAGGACAACTTTCCCTGTCAAACATTTTAAAAAACTAAATTTCAAAGTGTATCTTGATTTAAATCTATCTGCTCCAAGCGAGCCTCGAACCGACGATTTGAAAAGTGAAACCACTTTTGAGGGCGCTATTTACATTGTTGCTCTGCCCTCAAAAGTCAGTGGAGTACCGTATCTCAACGCCTGCGTCCGCACTACACACGTACTACTTCTTGTCTATGGCTTACAGTCTGGCCCATACACACACTGCAGACGGAGTAAAACAGGTGAAATTTTGGATTTTTTGGACAGGTGGATTTTTCCCTCTCGTTTTTGCAGTCATTTATTCAGAATATATCATGTTAATTGAAGCTAAAAAAACAAGTAAGCTAGCTATGGAAGTCAGTGGCGATCAGTGTGTCCTACATTCTTCACAATATATATATTTTTTTTGTTCAACAGAAAAAATACTCAAACAAAAATAATAGATGTAAAAGTGATAGTTCACCCAAAAATGAACATTTACTCCCCCTCAAGTGGTTCCACATCTTTGTTTCTTTATTTTGTTGAACACTAAAGAATTAAAGATTAAAGCAGATATTTTAAAGAAGGCTATAAACCTGAAATCATTGGCTTCCAGAGCAGGAAAAACAAATGCAATGACAGTCCATTGTTACAAGTTTCCTGCTTTCTTCAAAACATTATTTTGTTCAACAGAAGAAAAAAGTCAAATAGGTTTGGAACAAATATAAGATGATTAAATGATGACAGAATGTTCCGTTTTGAATGAACTGTCCTTTTAAGGGTGAGTATATGGTGAATTTAGGGTGAAAAATCCTTTAAAATGTTTTATTAATTAAAGTACAATTATTATTGTTATTTAATAAAAAAAAATTCCATTTGAGCCCCTGCCTCTTAAAAGGTCTCTGCACGGCCCTGGCACAATTCAATGCGTGTGTTTGTGAGGGACACATTAAAAGCATTTCTCTCAAACTCCATTTCTCTCTCTCTCTCGACCTGCTGGTGGGAAGTCACTTTTCCTCTTTTCGTGGCTGTGAGACCAGTGTAGGTTCACACCTCTGAAATGAAAAACATTCATTCATTCATTTTCACTTCAGCTTCATCCCCTTATTAATCAGGGGTCGTCACGGTGCCAACTTATCCAGCATATGTTTTACGCAGTGGAAGCTGCAACCCATCACTAGGAAACACCCATACACTCATTTGGAAGAAAAATAATCCAATTTTGTTTTGAGGGGTAAACTATAGCTTTAAAGGGATATTTCACCCAAAAATGCTAATTTAATTACCATCAAGTGGTTTCAAACATTAATTTTTACTGTAAAGCAAAAAACATAAAAACATTTTGTTTGAAAAATGTTAGAAACCTGTAACCATTGACTTCCATAGTAGGGAAAACAAATCCAATGGAAGTCAATGGTTACAGGTTTCCAACATTTTTCAAAATACCATTTTTTGTAAAAAAAGAAAAAAGAAAAAATAGAAATAGAACTAACTAAAAGAAAAAATAGAATAGAACTAAAATAGGTTTGTGAAAAGTAAAGGGAGTAAAAATAATCACATCATTTTCAGTTTTGGGTGAACTGTCCCTTTAAGAGTGAGAATGGCATATAAAAGTAGCATTTGTTCATTCTAAATGACTGCGTAACAATCCAGAGAATAATGTGAGGAAAGTTGAGCAGAGAAAAGAGAACAGACAGTGACAGCGTTGTGACCCCGATTCAGCTGATTTATGCGACCGGACAAGCTCTTCTGCCCTCATACTGTACAACACACACACACACTTTTTAACCAGAGACTGTTTGCTTCTCTGTTTGATCAACATTGCAAATGTCCACTTATTATAGTTGACCGTGCAGTGCACCACAGTTCAGAACGCATGCGATTTGTGGAGCCACTGTAAATATTAGACAAAATAGAGTCAAACTTTATGACTTGCATGACCCACCCTCCTCCTTCCCTAAACCCAACCAATTTTATCAACTGACCCACCCACCCACCTCCCTAAAACCAACCAACAATTTTCAAAAGCAATCCAGAAAAAGAAAAGCCCTCGCCTGATTTTTACCACGTTTTCATATTTTACCACATTCTCACCCTGTTATTTACTGCTTTATTTTATTTTTTGGATTCTGTTTTTGTCTTAACTGCTTTCTGAAATCGCTCTTCACTAGACTCAAACCCCGTCCTCTCTGCGTCTCAAGTGCGCCAACGAACACGGCGAGCTGATTGCAGAGGGAAAGTCGTCCACACGAAGGTAATCGGTCAGCTGATAAGCGCGAAAAGGAACGACGCCGTAACGCCCCGTAGTGTTCGTTTAAAAAACGTCTCCAGAAACGTTTACAGGACTACGTTTTCAGAATGAGACTATGTTGATTCTTTTCAAATAGACATATTAAAGTCATTTAGTGAAACCATATCACAATAAATATTGCAGTAAAGCTAATTAGGTAACACTTTACAATAAGGTCATATTAGTTAATGTTAATTAATGCATTTACTAGCATGAACAAACAATGAACAATACATTTATTACAGTATTTGTTCATGTTAGTTAAAGGTTTTTAATTAAAATACAGTTATGTTGTTAAGAAGCATGACATTTGGACTTCAGTAGTGCATTAGTAACTGTTGAATTATGGTTAATAAATGCTGTATGAAGTATTGTTCACATTTAGTTCATGTTAGTAAATATATCAACTAATAAAACCTTATCATAAAGTGTGAATGCTACATATCAGTTATATCATTATCATGCTAGTCTGCTGTATCTGCTGTGTTTTTTCCTGTTTCTATAAGATGACATACTGATCATGGTGGTTCCTCCAGCCAGAGCGGCCTTGGTGCCGTGGTAGAAGTCATCAGCCGGACTCATGCCCAGATGGGGAGCCTGTAGACACGTGTTCACATCGATGCCTCCTGGGATCACAATGTGTCCATATGCATCCACCGTCTTCACACCGGTGGGTACGATGAGGTTCTCTCCAATCTGCCTGGATGTGCCGGAATAAAAAAAAAAAGAATTGCATGTAATATTAATGATTTGTATGTCTGCATCTGATTTGTTGTGTGTGCTTTGTCTTTCTGCAACTGTTGACCAGAATTGTTGTTGTTGCCAATATAGTATAAGTCACTGTGTGCCCTTCCACATGAACCAAATATTATAGTAACTTATAATACTATATTATATTGTTTTTTAATTATACTATAGTAAAGTATAGGAATGAATCTGTTGTGGTGATTCTACAGTTGCTATATTAAAATCAATTTTATAAACAAATGACACAATGATGTAGTTACAACTATAGGGTATAGTATACTACAATACACTATAGTAAAAAAAAAAAACTAAAGTGTATTTATTACAGTTGATCAGTTTACTATAGTTAATACTAGAGTATAGCATTCATTAACAAAGTGTTATAATTACTATAATATAGAAACTTTACAGTAATTTGGGTCAAAACCACTATTATTCACTATAAATTAGACCTACTATAGTATTTTCTTTCATGAGGGCTGCCAGTGCTGTCATTAGCATTTTTACAAGCCTAAATATGAAGCAGAATATCTCAGAATAGTATATATATCACCATACAGCTATTAAAGCTATATAGTAGTATTTTATAATCTGCTAAAAATGCAGATAAATTAAATTAAATAGCATGTTATATTCAGGATTTTGTCACTTAGGATGAATCATCTGCTGAATGCAAGAACAATACATCATAAAGATGCAATCAGTAATAATTATGAATATTAATGCACTGTAAAAAATTCCCCGATTTAAAAGGGGGTCGGTGCCCCTGTGGCCCCACCCCTAGATCCACCCCTGACAAGAGTTATATTATTTAAAAGAGATACTGCTTATTTTCTACTTTTAATATGAAAAACATTGAAAATTGTTTATTTTGTTTCCAAAAGTGCATGCGTTCCATCCGTGCTTTCATTTCAGTTGTTCAACAGTTTTTGTTTATTTAATAAATAATCATAGACAGAAGAGAGTAGATGGTGTGTGTTTCCTTCGATTATTGTAAAATCAAGTATTGCACCCTTCATTCAAAAATCTCTCACTTGTAATTTACTGTACAAACCCTGTCAGTGAACTATGAGGGCAAAAAATAAAATATATATATAAAAAAATAAATAAATGAAATAACCGCTCATTAATTGTAATCGAGTTAAGATGTTCAATTAATCGACATTTTGATATTAGGGCAAATCGCCCTGGGGTGCGTTTCTGAAAACCATCGTTAGCATCGTCGCAAGTTCCGTTGTTCCGATGACGTTTCCCAAATCCATCGTTTCAACGAACATTCGCACATTACACTTGCAACTACATCTCTGGAGCTGTAGTTAGAAACATGGTTCCTGGCTGTGTTCTATTCCCAGTTATCCCCCCCATGCCCTATTTATTCAGAACATTCTAACATTTAAACTTGTAATTATCATTTTTAAAGCATTAAAGTCATCACTCTTAAGTGTAATTTGCTTTTAAAGTATTTTTACAGTTCAGTTTTAGCAATCTTCATGTTGACAATTGCGTTCCCTTCGCAGTGCACTTTGAAAAATTGATGTCATTTTGAACACAGACGAGCGGAATTTATGTTACGTCTCCAAAGCTTGCATATTTTTTACAGTCGTTGCTCCAAAGCTTGTGAAAACAAAAAAGCATAGCGTACGTTAATGCTTTTATTTTATAGTAAGTTACTTATTAAGAAATGTAGCCTACTGTAGATGACATGGGTCTGTTGGTTCGAACATTTCTGCAGTGGTTTGCATGTGTCAAATTGTAAAAGTAGACTTTTCAACAAATAAAAAATAAATAAACGACATCCTACTTAATAATAATAATAATAATAATAATAATAAAAATAATAATAATAATAATAATAATAATAATAATAATAATAAATATTAAATATAAAATTTAATTTCTTAATAAATAGCCTCAATATTTATTTATTTATTTATTTATATGATTTATATATGATATTACATTATGTGTGAGCTTTTGTAAGTGAATTTATGTTTTAGAATAGAATCTGTAATGTTCTCAATAATATTTGTAAAGCAAACACAGGCCCTCTATGTGCCGTTTACATGTATTTCAGTTAATATAGAAAACCAGTGCATGTTTTTACCAAAACTAATATTGGATTCTTTTAATGCAGGTGTGTGTAAAACAATATAATTTGCACAAAGAAATTATGGGGTTCTTCTCTAAAAAAGTTGTTACCACCCCATTTAGAGCGTAATTGTGGCCGTTTTATGTTATAACTAACGTGGTTCAAACGACGGATCTTCGACAGAGAAACTAAGGGTTTTGGAAAACACTCACTACATTGTTTTTTTCCCAAGCGATGCATCGTACTATGATAGTTCAGCCACGAGTTACAATGTTGTTTGGGAAACGCACCCCAGCTCTACAAAAGACAAAAATTATTATTATTTTTTTAAAGATTATAATTTTACGATAAGATTAAGAAAAGATGACTATTTTTATAGTCAATATCATTAGCATAGGAACTATTTTCAACCACCAGGAACTGCTTTTAAATTTCACTGTGATTAATACTAAACTAAACCCTCTTTTTTGCTGTTTTATTTGCTTTTTCGCAACTTCGCAAAATCTTTTTTACAATGTACGCAGATGATTTAAAAAAAATAAACTCTTACTTAATGATTCCATCTTCAACATAAATGTCTGCATAAAATGACTGGTCATCATTCACGATTTTTCCACCTTTAATGATGATTTTATCACTCTGTGAAGAAAAAAAAAGACAAAAAAATGTAACTTTTTACAATTACAAATGAACATTCAGTTAGCATTGACTAAAGAATAAAATAAATCACATAAACACACAAATCCACTTCAAGTTCAAGACACCAAATCATGAGATTTTCATTGTGCGATACCAACAAATATTAATCTCATATTTGATTGACCCAGTTCCAGACAGCTTCAGTTGTAGATGTGCAGCGATATCAAAGAGCACAAAGAGCTGTATAATGCATGCAAATCCTCCCATTTCTTCGAGAAGCTAATCAGAGAGATTAAATCATTGACAAAAAAACATTCATTTAAAACCCCAGACAGAGGTAGAGAATACAAAAGCGAGATAACAGGCAACCGCACTCATCTGTGACCAAACTCTTCTCCTTTCTCCATTATTCACACATGACTGCTGTTGTTTTGCTTGAATGCATACCAAGGAGTGACACTTTTCATCGTCCTTTTTTTTTTTTTGCACTGTTTCCAAATAACAAGGCCAGTTACAGTGTGTCCAGATGAAGCAATGCCAATGTCATGAATCTGTGCCAGGCAACTGGGCCTTGTTAGGGCAACCAAGCATGAAACATCACTCTCTGTGCTGTTAGACAGAGCCAATCTCAGCCAAAACCTCAAAACTCAACTATGACATGAAAGTCTAAGTAGACAAGAGTAATGGAGCTCTACATTTTAAAAATTTTGACTCATTTTACAGCTCTCCTAGAAAAAAAAATAGAGTTTTACCATTTTTTAATCAATTCAGCCGATCTCTGGGTCTGGTGGGAGCACTTTTAGCATAGATCATTGGATTGCATTAGACCATTAGCATCTCACTCAAAAAAAGTTAAAATAATTTACCTATTTAAAGCTTGACTCTTCTGTAGTTACAGTGTGTACCATGGTTTTAGCAGTGTAATGATTTTAACGCAGATCAATAACATTGAGCCGTGGTATTGCAGCAAAGTTCCTTGATTGTTACGCCCAAAGAAAAGTATAGTTCCTAGCAGGGGCGCTGCTAGGGGAGGAATTTAGGATGATTCTAAGTGCCCACGCCGTTTTGGGGCCCACAGGTATACTATTAGGGACCCCCAAGCCCCCCCAACTCCATCACTATGTAATTACAGTAGAGTCGAGATGTAAATAGGTAAATGAAAACTCTTTGTTCATTTTTTGAGTGAGATGCTAATGGTCTTGTCCGCTTTAAAAATCTACAGTATGTTAAGCCCAGGTAAAAGTGCTACTAGCAAACCTGGAGATTGACTGAGTGGATTAATTGGTGATAAAACTCAACTGTTTAACTCTGAGGAAATTGTAAAATAAAAAAGTGGAGTGTTCCTTTAAACGAAGAAATGTCTACCTTGACATGAAAAAAAAAAAAGGTTTTCACCAAAATAGCAAAACCGTTTCTACGCTTTTTTTTGTGTTAGCAAGTAATTTACAGTACTTTAAAAATAATCAAATACGTGTCTGTCAGTGTTTCAAACTATTATATTTGATTTAGCAAAATCACAAAAGTGGCAATTTCACATCTGTCCATAACGAAGCTTTTCCCTCATAAATGAAAAAATGCCAAATAAAATAAAAATCAATCATTTTTGTCATTTTATCCTTGTGATTATCATTATTTCTTTTAGGTTGTTGAGTTGAATTCACTGAATTTCTACAAAGTATGTTGTAAACTGTAAACTCGCAATTTTTTTGTCACAACCATAACGCATGTTTATTTTCCTCTTTTAAAATATAAAACATGTTTACAGATTGACATTTTTCTGATCCCATAACTCTGTGGTCAGTTGTTTTGGAAAATATAAACATTTGCTTTAACATAATATTAACGTATACTTTCTATGTGCATTTATGTTTTGAGTTTTTACTGCAAAAGTCACATCCATAATGCCGGAATTGCTCATAAACAAATGAACTTTTCTAGAATCTCGCTAGAGGATGTTTCGCCACAACTGTGTAACCCACAGCGCTTCACTTTAATGCGATGTTTTTTGAAAATAGACTCACTTTACAGTTCTCTGAGGAATAAACAGTTGAGTTTTACCATTAAAAAAAAAAAATCTATTCAGCTGATCTCTGGGTCTGGTAGGAGCACTTTTAGCTTAGCATAGATCATTGAATCTAATTAGACCATTAGCATCTCACTCAATGAATGTTTCAATATTTTCCTTTTTAAAGCTCAACTCTTCTGTAGTTATCTTGTGTACCATGGCTGTAGCAGCGCAATGATGTTATGCAGATTATTAACATTGCGCCTGCTGCAGCCGTGGTACAGCAGCAAAGTTTCTTGATTATTACGCCTGAATGACAGTAGAGTACCAAGCCTTTTCCTGGAAAATAGCAACTTTTGATCTTCCGTTGGTATATGTGCATGATGTATCTACAGAAGAATCAAGATAGAAAATTATCTAAAAAGCGAGCTAATAGTCTAATCCGATTCAATAATTTATGCTAAGATAAGCTAAATGTACTGTTACCAAACCTGGAGATGGGCTGAATGGATTAAAAATAGTTTACCTCTGAGAAAGTTGTAAAATGAGAACACTTAAAAGAAAAAGTGGGGTATTGCTTTAAACAAAGAAACAAACTTTTCTAGAATGTCGCTGAAGGGTGTTTCACCACAACTGTGCCAACGCTGGTGTGCAACCCACATCGATTCACTTTATTGCAGTGTTTTTATGAAAATCGATTCATTTTACAGTACAGCTGAGTTTGAGCATTTTTGAATGCATTTAGCCCATATCCAGGTTTGGCGGGTGAACTTTTAGTTTAGCTCAGCATAGATCATTAAATCGGATCAGACCATTAGCATCTCACTCAAAAAAGACCAAAAAGTTTTTACTTTTTACAGCTCGATTCTTCTGTAGTTATTTTGTGTACCATGGCTGTAGCAGCATAATCATTGTGCCTGCTGCAGCTGTGGTACAGCAGGAAAGTTTCTTGATTATTACGCCTGAATAAGAGTAATATAGAATATAGTAAATTTTCATTTTCTGTCAGACTTTGTACATGATGTACCTACTACAGAAAAGGGAGGTTTTAAATAAAAAAAGATCTTAACTCATTTTTGAGTGAGATGCTAATGGTCTAATCCGGTTCAATAATCTATGCTAAGCTAAGCTAAAAGTACTGCCAGCAAACCTGGAGATTGACTGAATGAATAAAAAAATTATACTCTGAGGAAGTTGTAAATTTAAAAGTTGTAAATTTAACTCTGAAGAAGTTGTAAAATAAACCCACGTTTAAAAGATTTATAAAAATAAAAGTGGGGTATTCCTTTAAACGAAGAAATGAACTTTTCTAGAATCTCGCTAAAGGGTGTTTTGCCACAACTGTGCCACACTGGTGTGCAACCCAGAGCGCATCACTTTAATGCAGTGTGACACTTCCACGGGCGGCCCGTCATTGGCAATGCCAAAATCCCCTCTAAGCATTTCCGATTCTGGGCCACAATGTTGCTTGAGGAGAGACGAGACAGACAGCGAGGGGTCAAGAACGCAGCGCGAACCACCAGAACCACCCTTCATCTTACAGTAGATCTTACAGTTCATCAACATCTAGAGCCTTTTTATAATTAAATATTATGTTTCTATCACAATTCTTATGAATTAGGTGAGAGATTTCACCTAGAAGAGCCATAAAAGATCTTTACAGAATATTTAATTAAACAATTTAACATTAAAAAAACCCTAATAGAATCTCTTGTGTAATGGAAAAGTTCCATGGTTCTTCTTGAAATCACAGATCATAGATAGAGAACCTTTACAGTATGTTTATAAGTTTATAGGCAATGTAAGTCATGCTGAGTGTATGGTTTGACTGAATGTGGGTCAGACAGGGGACGCTAGCAGTCAGACAGCAATGGCAAATTGTGCGGAAGAGAATTGGATCCAATTTGGCCGTGCTAACAGCGCTCTTCTATGGGTTTTCCTGCTCCTGCTGTCCACATGGATGAATCTCAGCTTATCTAGTCTTTTACTGTCTTCGTCATAAGGGTGTAGAATACACTGCAGACTATAAAAGATGCAGTGTGTCATTGATAGCGTATATGGATTAAATTAAATCTCTAATTAATAAAATTATAGATATATAAAAGTAAGATGCAGAGCTGTAAAAATGTGTACATTAATGTTTCAAATAAATTAATAAAATGTCAAGATATAAAAGAAATGTCTTGACTTGGGGTTTCTGCATCGACGAAGTTAGTTAGTTTTAATAAATGAGTTTTACCAGTTTTGAATCCATTCAGCCGATCTCCAGGTTTGGCGGGAGCACTTTTAGCTTAGCTTAGCATAAATCATTGAATTGGATTAGACCATTAGCATCTCACTAATGTTTTTATGTTTAAAAACCCCTTTTCATCTTTAATCTGTATGCATTTTAATGTATTCACTACCTTATTTACTAGGATTTACCTTTCCTTATTTACTAATATGTTTTCTAACAACGCAATGTGCATAAATTCCTAAAGCTGTTCGCAGGGAACTGATTTTTACCCACCCTAAATTCGGTTATTTCAACATAAATATGTGGACAAAAATGTTATAATAATTATTATTATTTTAAATGAAAATTATAGTTCAACTTTAACCCAATTTTAGGTGTGTTTATATTTGACCCAAATTTGGCTTGTAATAACCCAGCATTTTAAGAGTGCCTGTGGTGCTTTGTCTTTCTGCAGTTGTTGAACAGATTCACTGTAGAGGCCAATAAAGTATAAGTCACTGTGTGCCCGCCCACATGAAGAAAAAATACTATAGTCATTTTTATAGTACTAGCCTATAATACAATATTGGGCACCACTTTACATTAAGTGTCGTTAACTACTATGTACTTGCATCAAAAAATAAATACAATGTACTTACTGTGTTCATAATGCATTTGCGAACACTTGTGGTGCTCTTGAGTTGGGATAGGGGTAGGGTGAAGAACAGGTTTGGTGGTATCAGTAGGTTTAAGGGTGGGTTAAGGTGTAAGGGATGGTCAACAGTTACAGAACTTAACAATTACAGAAATTAATTACAGATGTAATTACATGCAGGTATTTAATCAAGCATAAGTACAATGTACAAACATGTATTTACACAATAAGTACATTGTAATGAATTATTAATTTCGGTGTAAGTACATATTAGTTAAGGCCATTTAATATAAAGTGGGACCCAATATGGTTTTTGAACTTTACAATGGTAAATTATATGAATTATTCTGTTGTTTTAATTATAGTATAACACCTATATTATAAACAAATCACCCAGTTACTGTGTGTAGTTCTCTACAGTGTATACAATACACTACAGTTTAATGTAGTAAAAACTAAAGTATACTACAATATGTGTAACAGTTTATCAGTTTACTACTGCTAAAACAGTATGCTAGAGTGTTCATTAAGAACAAGTGTGGTAAACTCTATACTTTACTATAAAAGGGTTCAAAAACACTATTATATTTACTATAAATTACTATAGTATATATATTTTTGTTCATGTGGGCTGTCAATACTGTCATTAGCATAATTTTACAGGTTTAAATATAAAGCAGGATATCTCAGAATAGTTTATACATCACCATACAGTCTGTAAACTGTAAAGCTGTCTTTTATATTCTCTTTATAATGTTAGCCAGGGGCCAGTATTGATGGGCTGGGCCCCCAGACACATGTAGGCCAGAGAACAGATCTGAACGCAAGACTCAAAGACATTCAGCGTAATGTGTTGAAACTGAGGGGTGGATATATTGCTGAACATATAAAGCCAAAAGGCGTATTTTCTATTGATCTAAATGACAAAGTAACCGGCTCCGAAATGAGCCGACGTGAATGAATAAAAGGCACAATAGGCACCGGGAATAAGCCGCCGCCATGGCCGAGCAAACACATTTAAAGCACACACACTCTCACTCACACAGCGTTTTCTTACAATTATCGCATGATTTAATGCATTAGCTCGGCTAGTAAACGTTAACCGGCTTCCAGAGCGGTGTGTTTGGAGGACAGCAGGTTGTTGCCGGCGGCGGCTCACCCATGACTGCACAATAACCCATCCTCATCTTCATCATCATCACCATCATCATCACTTTCGGTTAACCGGCATCATATTCGCCCGTGGCCTCGGGTTTTAATCGCTAGCATGTCTTACCGTCGCGCGAGGGTTGCTCTTCTTGGCTTGGAAAGACATGGCACCGGCGGAGTAGCTTTGATTCCCGGGGATCGGCGGCGGCGGTGATGATGATGAGCGGATCTGCGCTCACGTCAGAATAAAGGCGACGCGGCCGCGCGCACGTGGACGGGTGTCGGTGACCGGGGTGTAATTTTGTTTAGGAATACCGGGGTTCAATAGTCACACAGACAAAAGCCCCGCGGAGACCCCACCCTCTGTCTGTGCCCGCTCACCATCTGCTGCTTTATATTCACACCCATGCCGCGCGCGCACACACACAGGGGCGATGCGGACACAACAACTCTACGTCCAGGCTAATAAATAGCCTACACTGTAAAAATCCAACTTACAAATTGTTAATTCAGTTTAAAATTGTAAGTTAGGTGCACATATTTTTAAACTCAGAGTTAAATGTACTCATAAAAATGATTTAATTGCATGTTTGGAAGTGTTGAAAGTAAAAAATTCAATTAAGAAGACTTTAAATTTTGATTTCTCCATATTTTTAAAAAATAAAAAGTTGAGTTAACTTAAAATGTTAAAGCAACCAGCTGCAAAGAAAATTTTTGAGTTTATCAAGCTTCAGTGTTTGAAGTTGTGCCAAATTATCTCATAAAGTATATTTGACTTAAACCAGCCTTTTCGGTCAACTTAAAAAAATAATTTGGCACAACTTCAAACACTGAAGCTTAATAAACTCAAAATATCTTTGCAGCCGGTTGCTTTAAAATTTTAAGTTAACTCAACTATTTATTTTTTACAGCGTACTTTAAAGAGTTTGTAGAATGAATGAATGGATATAATAACTAACAAGTAGCCTATATGTTTGTAAATCTGTATTTGTCTATTTCTCTCTTTGGATAGCATGGTAGCAGGAAAAAAGTAGGACTATTTAAAAATCAAATTAAAAGTGAGCTAATTTTTATAGCCTATAGTTAGTCGTAACTGTAATCAAGGTGTTGCCTACCTTTTGTACCAACATTTGTCCCACAAGGGTCCATATTAGTACCTCAAATCAAATGTTAATATGTAACCCTAAAGTGTAAGTGGTACTAATATCTTATAAGTAACACTTACACTTTTGTTGTTTGTAGGATATCTGAGAGAGTAACTAAAATTGTATGATGTTATTTTATTGTTTTCAAAGTTTGGGAAGGGAATATAAGGCAAATGTAAACCCAATAAAAACAACAACATGTTGTTTAAAAATTACACATCATTATTTAAAAAGAAATGGAAATAGCTTAATTAGGGCTTGAAATATCTGTTCACATTTAAGATTAAGTTTTCATAGATATTCCTTGCGATTTTATACATTTCAAGTTAATTTACATATATATCTACACGGAAGATTATAAATTCTTAAAATAACTAATAGCCTACTACACCATGCATCAAGGATACATTTGCAGCTCTTAATGCATCAGTTGAAATCAACAATACACAATTATTTTGTAACAGCATACCCCAGATTCATTAAATGTCAAACTTTTTATGATTTTACAGGTTTTAATGTTCATTGATATGCTATATTTTAACTCTTTGGCTAATAAATATTTTAGATTTTACTTCTGCTTGATTGTCTGTCTGTGTATCCAACTCAAAGTTTATAAAGTTTTGACACAAAATAGGGGATTTAACTCTTTACTTTAACCTGTGGTCAGTTGAGAAGTTGAGAGTAGAATAGCATGAACAGTAATAACAGTAAGCAGGTAAAGATACATTAATTTGACACTTACTTGTCCTGTCCACATATTCCCTCATCTCCACAGATTTATTTAAACAAACCATTGTCAAACAATGCAATCTGCAGCTGCATGCCTTTTATATGTTTTTTTTTTAAAATATTTGTTTCTTATGTTTTATTACCTGGTATACTATAAAATAACCTGCACTGTAAAAAAATGCTGGGTTCCACACAATCGATTTGTGTTGTGACAAGATGAAGGAATTAAGTGGATGAACAGATTTAAGTGGATTTAACATAAAACAATAAGGTTGTGCCCTACCAAAAATCAAGAAGTGGTCAATTTAAATGAATAGTTTGAACAAACACACTGAAAAAAGGGTTCATTGGATTCACTAATCTTTTAAAGTGGTTGCAAACACTTTATATGCTGAATTTAAACAAACAAACTAAGTTGAAAATTACACAAACTTAATTTGTTTAAATTCAGCCCATATAAATATAAATAGTTTGCAACTAAAAAATGTAGTTAATCAAATGAACCATTTTCAGTGCACATCTCAATAAAAATAATAAAAAAATAATAATAAGAGTAATTTACCTCTCGTCTGCCGTTGTGCACGCGCGCGGTTCCGGCGGTGTGCACGA
Organism: Danio albolineatus; assembly: GCA_903798035.1. NCBI lineage: Eukaryota > Metazoa > Chordata > Actinopteri > Cypriniformes > Danionidae > Danio > Danio albolineatus. The sequence continues at coordinate 1,087,162 of CAIGQQ010030374.1, read as the reverse complement.
GCGTCTGTGCGCGTGACCCGCCGGCATGAGTTCGGCTGGGAGCGGCGTAACTCGCGCTGCTGAACTCACTGATGCTGGACGTGTCGCTGAAACTGTCGTCCACTCGTCCTCCAGGGTTCCTCCTCACTGAACTCGGGCTGTACGACTCAAAATTTAAGGTTTTGTTCTCAAAAGCTCCTTCGATGTTACAGAACATCCCTCCGAACTTGACTCGGGGTTTGGGGCTGTCTGTGCCCAGTCTGGACAGCAGGGAGCCCTGGTCATCATCCCGGGGAAGGAGTCTTCTCTCAGACATAGTACACGGAGGAACTGGAAGAGGAATGTTTGGACCTGTACTGTAGCTTTCAGTGCAGATCGGAGAGAGAGAGAGAGAGGGAGAGAGAGAGAGAGAGAGAGAGAGAGAGAGAGAGAGACCAAGCAGAGGTGGAGACAGAGCAACACTCTCACCCACTGCACAAACTATCAGGACCATCAGAACATTATTCTACTCCAAATTTGAGGTAGTATACACTGAATTCACAAAGAAAAATAATAATAATACTGTGTGTGCTTTAAAACAACTATTAATATCTAATTGGTAAAAAAAGACTCGTACTAGTGGATGCCTGTCACAAAAAGAGTGACAAAAAACATCAATATTAGCTACGTTTCCATCCAGCTATTTTTATTCGCATTATAGATATGCAGATGAAAAAACAGATGATGGAAACACCATGATGCGCATACATAAAAAATGTATGCGCATAACTGAGTAGGATAAACTTTTTATTCGATAAGAAAAGATGAGCTTAAACTGTGATGGAAACACTTTTACCACATAAATTCCAGTATGCGCATTAAAAAAGGTCATGTGATTTTGTTATAAGAGATCACGTGATGATAAAAATGTTTGTGAATGGACAAACCAGCAGGCTGAGCACATCGTAAAACATCTGAAATGTTGTTTTGGTCATTCTAAAATGCCTTACCGTTTAAGTAGTTGCGTTATTATATTATTAATGTCCTCCAGTTAGGACCCACGGCAGCTAGCTTGCTAGGGCAGAATTGGTGGGCAGAATTAGGCAGATTCTTATTCATTCATCCATTCATTCATTCATTTTCTTTTCCGCTTAGTCCTTTTAATAATCCGGGGTCACCACAGCGGAATGAACCGCCAACTTATCCAGCATTTGTTTTACGCAGCGGATGCCCTTCCAGCTGCAACCCATCTCTGGGATACATCCATACACACTCACTCACAAACACACGCTATGGACAATTTAGCTTACCCAATTCACCTATACCATGTCTTTGGACTTGTGGGGGAAACCGGAGCACCCGGAGGAAACCCACGCAACCACAGGGAGAACATGCAAACTTCACAAAGAAATGCCAACTGACCCAGCCGAGGCTCGAACCAGCGACCTTCTTGCTGTGAGGCGATCGTGCTACCCACTAGGCCACCGTGGCGCCTCTTATTGATTATTAATATACAAAAAAGATCCCTCAAATTCTGGATGCATCTAGTCGGCAGCTAGCTCTCTGCAACTCTCACATGGTCGCCGACTGAAGCTAAGCAGGGCTGCGCCCGGTCAGTACCTGGATGGAAGACCACATGGGAAAGCTCGGTTGCTGCCGGAAGTGGTGTTAGTGAAGCCAGCAGGGGGCGCTCAACCTGTGTTCTTTGTGGGTCTTAACACCCCAGTATAGTGAAGGGGACTCTATACTGCTCAGTGAGTGTCGTCTTTCGAATGAGACGTTAAACGGTCCTGATTCTCTGTGGTTGTTAAAAATCCCAGGATGTTCTTCGAAAAAGAGTAGGGGTTTAACCCCGGCATCCTGTCCAGATCTGCCCACTGGCCTCTGTACATCATGGCCTCCTAACATCCCCATACCATAATTGGCTTCATCACTCTGTCTCCTCTCCACCAGTCAGCTGGTGTGTGGTGTGCGGTCTGGCGCAATATGGCTGCCGTCGCGTCATCCAGGAGGATGCTGCACACTGGTGGTGGATGAGGAGGAACCCCTCAGAGGAGGAAAATGTTCACATTTTAAGTTAAAATTATTATGATATATTTTTTCTATTCTTTATTTTGATGTTATTGTAGTTTTAAATTTATCCTCTTATTTCAGGCTTTGGCAATATTGTATTATTTACAGTCATGCCAATAAAGCAATTTTGAATTGAACTGAATTGAACTGAATTGAAAGAGAGAGAGAGGGGAGCTGTCCAGGGAGGCGTGGTGCTGAACACTCCAGCAGGGAAGATCAATACAAAGTCCTGCTTCTCAATGAAAAATCTTTAGATCATGTCATTCACAGAAGATTGTGTGAATAGATTAAGCTACAAAATTATCTAAATGCAGATGTCTACCTCTTTCTATCTGTCTGTCTTGTAAAATGAGGTGTTTTTCATATATGTTCTGGCTATTACAGAATTATTACATAGGAATGTAAGTGACTGCATCTGTAATCAGATTATAAAATGATGTTTACTTAATAACTGATGTATAAACTTATAAAAAGTCAGCAACTCATATTGCTTTTAGGGAAATTATTTTGTGCAAAATAAAATATTAATAATAGTGATAATAATAATCTAAACTTTTATTTTAACAATTTTCAACAACAATGCATTTGTATGGTTTGAATGTATTTTTTTATATTTTTTAATAGGATAAAATCACATTTATGCTATATAATAATAATAAAATATTAATAAAACGCATAATACTTTTGATATTGTTGCTAAATATTACGTTTTCGTTAAATCAAAATATTTGTTTTTCAAAATCAACAGGAATAAATAAATCACACAATGGATATATACTGTATATAATACACACATTATACACACACATACATATATACAGTATGTATCTATGACTCACTGGCCATTTTATTAGGTACACCTGTCCAACTGCTCGTTAACGCAAAATTCTAATCAGCCAATCACATGACAGCAACTCAATGCATTTAGGCATGTAGACATGGTCAAGACAATCTGCTGCAGTTCAAACCAAGCATCAGAAAGGGGAAGAAAGGTGATTTAAGGGACTTTGAATGTGGCATGGTTGTTGGTACCAGGCGGGCTGGTCTGAGTATTTCAGAAACTGCTGATCTACTGGGATTTTCACGCACAACCATCTCTAGAGTTTACAGAGAATGGTCTGAAAAGAGATTCAGCGGCAGTTCTGTGGGCACAAATGTCTTGTTGATGCCAGAGGTCAGAGGAGAATGGCCAGACAAAATCTCTGAGGAATATTTCCAGTATCTTGTTGAATCTATGCCTCGAAGGATTAAGGCAGTTCTGAAGGCAAAAGGGGGTCCAACCCAGTACTAGTAAGGTATACCTAATAAAGTGGCTGGCGAGAGTGTGAGTTTGTATGCATTTTATATATACATATGCTTTTTGCATCACAGTTTCCACTCCTTTTTCTAATCAATTGCATGTTTAATTTGTTTAAAAGCACCGGATAGTCAGACGGAGAAAGACAACATTATCAAAAACATGTTTCAATCAGAAGCCATTTGACTACTCTAATCCTCCATCAGCAATTTATTGACTCATGAATTGCATTATAGGCACATATGTCGCATTACTTGTTAAACAGACAGATGCTAAATGCAGCAAGTGCTTGCAGATGTACAGTGTGTCATTGTGTCTGGCCTCATCTGTGCATGCGGTGATCTGGGAAAGCCCATCTGGAGGCTTAAAGAGGCCCAAAGGACAAGCAATCCATGGCCCATAATGAACGCCTCTGGCAGCGAATGCGTTAAAACACTTTACAGTCTGAATGGGTCACAGAGTAGCACAATAGCTGAGACTAAGAACAGCCTGAGGAAACGGGGTAAGCATTTCATCTAATCTATAACAGAGACACTATTACTTCTGTTCATACCTGACTGAAGAGAAGATCTCACTGCTCACTCTCCGCCACTGTGTGTTATTGTGTCCTCCTGTAGTATAGCGACAGAAGACACTGTGAAAAAGGGTTTTTATTGTTTAACAGGTTCCTTAAAGTATTAAATTAGGGATAAAGTACATTCAGGAGATTGGTATTGCGAAGCAGAGCACTTTTGTATACTGAAGGGCTTTATTCTGCGAAAACAACCGTCCTGGATGTACTTTAATTCTGCTTGTTAGATAAATACTTGCCACGAAATATACAAATTAGACACAAAACATTGTTCTGAGCCATGATAGTTTAATAATTTGTTAATTAAATGGAGAGCTGATAGAAACGAAACTGAGTAAAGTGGATGAAGTGTACACTAATCTGCAGAGGATTCAGTCACAAGATGATGCCAAACAGTCAAAAAAAAAAAAAAAAAACAACAACAACAACAACAACATAAAGCTGACATAAACTAAACCATTTTAATGACGCATATAGGATATAGTCATAGATATATCTACTAGATATCACACACGGACCCTAAGCGTGCGTCAATAGCGCCGCCACATTTGTACAGTGCTCCCAGGACAAATGCCCTTTATGCCGAGTTGAGACTGCATGATTTTCAATGTAGTCGTGTCACAGATGTTTTCATGATGCATTTTGATAGTTCATATTGTGTGATTATTACTCGTGTGAACGAGCACCGATTTGCCTGTGATTTCAGGCATTTGTCGGCGATTTCTCCAAACCTGTCAGTGAGTCAAAATTGGGGCTAAAATCATGCAGCCTGAACTCGGCACAATATGAACTATCAAAGACGCGATCTGAGAGAATCGCCAATAAGTCGCCGATGCCCGGGAGATATTTGGCGTGCTGAATATATGGAGCTGTCGGCGATTCAAATCATGCCGTGTGAAATGTGCTTTGACTGAAAATAACATCGGCGATCACCTACAGCCAATCAGAGAGCAGCATTCACTAGTGTGGGTATCTGCAGGCCAGCGGGAGGTTGAGGGAGAAGTTAAAAGCGCTAATACACACAAAGCTTTCTGAAGCTACCTACCGAGTGCATTTAGTTACAGAGAAAGGCGGAGGATTATTTTTCCTGAAATACGCCGTG
>CAIGQQ010030374.1:1053524-1066601 GCA_903798035.1 Danio albolineatus | reverse complement strand
AATAAATAAATAACAGGGAAATAATGTTAAGCTGAATTTTATAACTTCGCTAATACAAAAATATAGATTTCATTCATTTAAATGTTTGGGGTATTTTGAGAAATGGGTCATTTTATTATTTTTTATTAACTCATTTTCCTTTTAGTCCTTTTATTCAGCAGGGGTCGCCACAGCGGAATGAACCGCCAACTTATCCAGCATATGTTTTACCCAGTGGATGCCCTTCCAGCTGCAACCCATCTCTGGGAAACATCCATACACTACGGCCAATTTAGTTTGTTAAACCCACACAAACACGTTACGGAGGAAACCCACGTGAGCACAGGGAGAACATGCAAACTCCACACAGAAATGCCAACTCACACAGCCGAAACTCGAACCAGCAACCTTCTTGCTGTGAGGCGACAGCGCTAACCACTGAGCCACCGTGTCACCTTTGTTATTATTATTATAAGTCTTACATTTTTTAAAAATAAATTTTATTATTATTATACTGAAAAATAAAGAAAAAATTAAATAAACAGGGAAATAATATTTAAATTTGAATTTTATAAATTATAAACATAAAAAAATTATGTTTATGTTGTTGTTGTTGTTGTTGTTGTTGTTATTATTATTATTATTATTATTAATAATAATAAATTGATTTTATTCTTATTGTACTGAAAAATAAAGAACAAATTAAATAAACAGGGAAATAATATTTAAAACTGAATTTTATAAATATAATAAAAATATGGAAAATCATTGATATAAATGTTTGGTCTATTTATCAATATTATTTTATTAATTTAAAAAATAAACAAAAAAAATCACTCATAAAATATTATTTTGATTAATGTATAATAATAATAATAAAAAAATTATAACAACAATAACAACAACAACAATAATATTAACAATAATAATAATAATGATAATAATAATTATTATTATTATTGTTGTTGTTGTTGTTGTTGTTGAAAATAAATAATTAATAAATCCAAAATAAAATTCAAATTATTACTCAATAAAATATTAAATATAATAATATATTTAAATAACAATCATCTTTAAATAATGATAATAATAATAAAACAAATATAAACCAAGATAAATGTATTAAAAATAAAACAAAATATTTAATCTAATGACAACACTCAAACAGAAAAATGTATTATAAAACAACACCAATTTCTTTTCAATTAATTAAATGATTCCATTAATTTGTTGTCACGATTCACTTCTAAATGATGATGTATTATTTTATATTATTATTTAATTTATTCTGTATGAAATAATCAGTAAGATGAAATGAAAGCATGTAAAGCATTCACCTTTTCACTTTCGATGTCCAACATCTTCTGCTGTAATGCTGATTTGGTGACTTCAATATTTTCTAACCACTGAAAACAACAAAGACGGATGAAACTTTGAATAATCAGCAAGCAAACGACATCAAATAACTGACAATAAAACGTCCCATACCTTCTCTGCTAATGTGAGTACCGTCCTGGCATGAATAACCACCACTTGCTCCTCATTAGTCAGATTCTGTGTGTGTGTCATCCAATCACAAGACAGAGATCAGTGACAGAAACACACGTGTGTATCAAACACACACCCAGGGATGAAGAAACACACGTTTACAGATGAAATCAACATACACTTACGGCGTTATCCCCCAGAATATCAAGCTTCTTCATCAGCTCCGTGATCACAATGTCCTGCGGTGTGAAAAAGACTTTAATATTGAGAGAAGTTAAGCAGCAAATCCTCCAATCAGACACCAGCAGCCGTCTGTTTTATCTGATATCAGTGACACAACAGCTGAACTGAAGACTGTGCAAAACAAATACATTCTCAGATGATGTCCAGTGATGTAAAGTAACTAATTACAAATAATCAAGCTACTGTAACTGAGTAGTTTTTCTCAGGAATTGTAGCTTACTAAGTAGTTTTAACAATGTGGACTTTTACTTTCTCTTGAGTACATTATCAGTGCAGTATCGGTACTTTTACTCCACTACTTTCCTCCACCTGCAGTCACTACTTGAATCAGTCCTGTGATTCCTGTCCAGTCAAATCACTTATAGAAAGTAATTCACCTTATAATAAACTACCTCAAGACGGCCGATTTATAATTGCAGCAAACTGTTTGGAAGCATTAAAAGTGTTCAAGAAGATGTCCAAAATCTTTACACGCATTGACCCAGAGACTGTTTAGATGCCTGTCACTGATGAAAAGATGAGGATGTTTACTGTATGATGACTGAAATAGCCTTAAACACTCAGAAGGCACAAGATGTCAATATGACATCAGACTGATGTTGTACCCAAAGTTGTGGGGACGTTGCATTCAGTTTGGAAATTAAAATCGAGTTGATGTCAGAACTCAACGTCAGGCAGACGTCAATGTCCACTGTCCAACCTAAAATCAACCAAATATAAGTGTCTAATGATGTTACAGCTTGACATTGTGTGGACATTACCAGTATGACCATCTATACCTGATGAATAAATGTCAGTATTTGTCGTCAATATGACGTTGGTTTAAGATGTTGGCTCAACGTTGGATTTTAGTCACTTTTTAACACAAGCTAAAAACAACCAAATATTATTGGATTATTCGTTATTGGACATCAAAATAACGTTGTCCTTAAACGGTGGCTAGACATTGAGTTTTGGTTACCTGACATCACTACCCAAATCTAAGCTAATATTAATGTCTTATGACGTTGTGTGCCTGCTGGGCATTAACTAAATGCACTACAGAATGTTACGTTTACACACACACACACACACACACACACATGCACAAACTACATGTAAACACATCAGCTTTTTACAATGTAAGACACACTACTCACTACTCTTGAGTACTTTTGAAAGGGCTACTTTTTACTCCTACTTCGAGTAATATTTACAACAGATACTTGCACTTACTCTACAACCGATTTACAACAGATACTTTACTTAACTCTATTTGCACTACATTGTTAGGCAAGTAATGGTACTTTTACTTGAGTGGGATTTTTCTGAACTCTTTTCACCACTGATGATGTCTAATATAAAGTTCTACAAGAGCAGAATAAATAAACAAATAAATAAATAAATAAATTAAAAATTTATAATAATAATAAAATAAATGAATAAATAATCCTAGACAAATGTCTGGGTGTTGTTTTACATGTGAATAGATCATCAATATTAAGATTTTCTGATGTTTTTAACATTTAATAATCCTATGTACTGTTCAAGTCAGATTTATTCGCCCTCCTGTGAATTTCTTTCTTTTTCAAATATTTCCCAAATGATGTTTAACAGATTCAGGAATAGTATTTCCTATAACATTTTTTCTTCTGGAGAAAGTCTTATTTGTATTTATTTCAGCTAAAATAAAAGCAGTTTTAAATTTTTTCACTATTATTTTAAGCTCAATATTATTCGCCCCCTTAAGCATTATTTATTTTCAATGGGGTATATGCACTCGGACTTTTAAACTCAGTCAGCCAGCCCCAGGGTTTCTGGGTAATTGTTATCGCCAGTGGTTGCCACACTTTACTTTGGCAAGCTGCACAGGTATATTCAGTGACACACTTTATTTTTTTCTTATTATTATCATCCTTTTACACTTTTTTGTATCCACCCAATATAAACAAAAATTAAGTAGATTAAATAGTGGAAAATCTTCTCTCCTTCACCCGTTTTATACTGCTTGTTCTATGTGCACGAGACCTGTCAACACTCCCACAGACAGTCACATGCTCAGCAGACCCACAGAGACCTGCACCTTTTTGTATCCGGCTGGTGTTTTTTAAATCTACTAAAATGTCTTTTGCTTTCGTTTTCTAACCTGACGTTAATTGTATGTTCACAGTCGCGAGAGCGAGAGACATTAAATAGTTAATTATTTAATCTAAACGACTCTTTACTAAAAAAGCTTTACTTGACTAAAAGTAAAGAAAACTTTACTAAAAACTCAGAGAGAACGAAATTATCTAAGTTGGTTGCAGAATATTTGTACACCATTAGAGAAATGTGTAATCAACTCAACTGCCTTAACTAAAAAATCTACACGTTTCATTCTTGTAATTATTGTAATTTTTAGAGATATTGTCTGTTTTTATTCATTTTTTCTGTAATTTTTTTCTCATTTGCTGTACATTTTCTTAATTTAAGTCAATATATTACAAATTTTATACATCTAAAATGATTTGGCAATGCTGTACAAAATGGCAGGCCAATAAAGCAAGCTTAACTTGAATGAGAGTTAGAGAGGAGCAGATTTAACCAGTCAGTGGGTGCACATGGCTCCTGAATAGCATAAAAGATTTTTTTTTTTAATTTCAGCAGTCTTTTTTTTAAAACTATTAACCCATTGAAAAGGTTTAAAACAAATCCTTAATAAATAAAATTAGTCTTAAAAATCAAATTATGCTGTGTTTGTCGCATATAGTAATCTATTTATGTGCTGTGAGTAAAAGGTGTGTTTCAATCCGACTACCACCACAAGTTTATTTCAAACTTCATTCCATAAAAAAACGTCACGTTTACAGTCTGATTTCATAAAAAAATAAATAAATAAAAAACATAGATCTCTACTGCCTGTATGAGATATGACATAAAGTGGGTGTCAGACCAAACAAAAAGCACTGCATTAAGATTTATTTTCCTGCGCCATGTCTTTAAAACATGGCAATTCATTTTACCCCAATATTTTCAATGGAATTTCTGTGCTTGCCTGCGGCTAAGACGGTGCCTGCGTTTAAACAGTCTTTTGGATGCTTACGTCTATTTAACTGAATGTATTGTAAGTACATTACAACATCGATGCTGTAAAAGTAACCTTATGAAAGTAAAAATAGTCACATAAAGCTCTCACCGGAAGTTCATCAAGCTGAAAAACTAGTATCTTGAAAAATATCTAGTCAAATATTTTGTGCTTTCATCATGGCAAAGATAAAAGAATAATTATTATAATAATTCAGGAGGGCTAATAATTCTGACTTCAACTGCAAATGTCCCATTATACCCTATTCTAAAAATAATATTAATAGTAATAATGGGTGAGCTCAATCCCATAATAATAATAATAATAATAATAACAATAATAATAATAATAATAATAATAATAATAATAATAATAATAATAATGATGATGATAACAATTAATAATAATAATGATAACAATTAATAATAATAATAATAATAATAATAATAATTATTATTATTATTATTATAATAATAATACTAAATATTAATAATAATAATAATGTCAAGCTACACCTACCACAACCCCTTACAGTAACCTGTTGTGTATAGTTAATGTCAACACTAAACCCAGCATCACAGTTAATACCTACACCATTATGACCATTGCATTTTCCCCATTCAGAAGTACACGAGCGGCGGGTATTGTGTATTCTATAGTCTTTGATATAGTACAGCTGAACTTACAGTGACACCCTCAGCCTCACAGTACATCTGAAGAGGACTCAAACCCTCCGCAAAATGGATATTCTGGAAGTTTATGGCTGGAGATCTCCTCTCTCTTTCCTGGAGAAATAAAACAGCATCATGAGCATCGTCCTCATCACTCTCTAGCCAGAATCTGTCTGAAAAGTAGATCTTCTGCTCAGACTCACTTCAAGCTCAAGGATTCTGAATTCCAGGAGTTCGTTTTGGTCTTTTGCATCCTGAATTTCATTTTTCAGTCGTGTCTCCTCCATCTCCATATTTTTAATCTGGGAAACAAAGAACACACAATGAGATATATATACTGTATATATACGGAATGTTTTTCACCTGCCTTCTTTCGCTTGAAGTTATTTTAGTTAATATGGTTTAATTATCATCCTTTACAGTAACATTGTTTTAATAGGAGATTTACTCTCCATTTATCTATAGTTACCTGATGATCTGGGACCTTTAGCCTGGAAAAACTACTGTCTATAGTTTTATATAAATGAGCATAATTTTTAAAAATGTAATTTGCTTTTTAAGAGCATTTTTGTTGAATAAAAGTTGTACATATACAGCTATATTTAGCTTGTTTTGACACATTTTTTAAATTAGTGGCAAGGAAATAATTAGTTTGGTGTGGCCAGAGAAACAATGGTAAATCTTTAGTGTTGAGCCCTAAAAAGTCATGTGAAATAAAAAATAAAAAAGTTAAGGAGGCATGTGGAAATAACAAATAAATTAAATGAAGTAATTTTAGCATACCAAAGCTATATTTATGCATATAAAATAAATTTTCCCAACAACAAAATCGTGGCTAGTGAAAATGGCGAGTGGCTAGTAATGTTGGAAAACTACAAGGCACAGTGGCTGGTGACCAAAAAAATTAACATCAAGCCCTGTATATGTATATAATTTTGAGAAATCTGACAAAAAAGGCAAAAAGGTTTTATATATATATATATATATATATATATATATATATATATATATATATATAAGTTCGAGAAGCATGAAAAAACAGGTAACAACAGTAATATTTACATTAGTAATAATAGTAAAATCAACAGTACTATAACTACTTCGGTAACACTTTATATCGATGGTCTATTTGAGTATTAGTAGACTGTCTGCTTAATATCTGTTAATACAGACATTTAACTGACTATAAGAAACTTTGCCAGTACATGTCAACTTACACTAACCCTGTCCCTAACCCCAACCTCAACCTAAAAGTCTACTTATAATCTAATGAGAATCAGTTGCAGTGTAACTTAAATTCAACAAACGGACCATCAAAATAAAGTGTGTCCACTACTTCTACTACCACTGCTACAACTTAATGCTGTTAAACAATTATTCTCCACCAATCACATTCAAAGTAAAAGTTTACATATATATTTTGTGTACTATGTATATTTATCAGATTCAATATATTTAAAGACATGTATGTGTGTGCATTTATATATACATAATAATTATACACAATACACACACGTGTTAAGTAAAAACACACTATTGCGAATAATAAAGCTTTCATTGAGTTTGGGAAAGGGTGTAAAACAAGGTAGGGGCAGGTAAAAATAACAGTGAAATAAGTGCTAACAATGATAGATTATTAGGGTTGCCTCTGATCCATCTCTGGCGACGTCAGTTTTTTATAAATCTTAATATTTTTAGGTAATCCAATATAAAATCTGCTGAACAGGAATTAAACACACCTTTTCTACAAGCTCTTGATTGCGTTTGTACAAAGCCTGTTTCTCCTCAATCCACTTCATGTCCTGTTAAATAAAACACATCATATGAATGCAAATGATTCCAGCGTAGATGTTTGGTGTAAAATCATCTCACGTGCTCCTTCGGTGCAAATAAATGTGTCAAATGTTGAGAGCGGTGGTGTTTTTACCTGTCCCTCATGACTCAGAACACACTCCAGATCTGCTATTCTGGTCTGATAGCGGATCATTTCAGCCTGGAGCTGCTCTCGGGTCTGAAAAACAAAACAAACACTCGGTATTATGTATGAACTCGGTGACACGGCGGCGCAGTGAGCAGCACAATCGCCTCACAGCAAGAAGGTCGCTGGTTCGAGTCTCGGCTGAGTCAGTTGGCATTTCTGTGTGGAGTTTGCATGTTCTCCATGTGCTCCGGTTTCCCCCACAAGTCCAAAGACATGTGGTATGGGTGAATTGGGTAAGCTAAATTGTCCGTAGTGTATGTTTGTGAATGAGTTTTTGTGAATGAGTGTGTATGGGTGTTTCCCAGTGATGGGTTGCAGCTGGAAGGGCATCCGCTGCATAAAACAGATTCTGGATAAGTTGGCGGTTCATTCCGCTGTGGTGACCCCATATTAATAAAGGCACTAAAATTAATGAATGAATGTGTGCATGAACTGGGTGACACGGTGGCTCAGCAAGAAGCAAGAAGGTCGCTGGTTTGAGTCCCAGCTGGACTGTGAACATGTGTTTGGACTGTGGGAGGGAAAATTCCCGGAAGAGATCCAAAGGCAACCCACGCCAACACGGGGAGAACATGCAAACTCCGAACCAGTGACCTTCTTGCTGTGAGGTGACAGTGCTAACCACCGAGCCAGCGTGTCACAGAGATGTCATTATTAAAGAAGTAATACACATTTTTCAGCATGATACTTTAGAGACTGTACTTCCTTCGTCAGAGACTGTACTTCCTCGTCAGCTGAGGAAGTCCAACCTGCCACAGGAGCTGCTCGTACAGTTCTACTCAGCTGTCATCCAATCCATCCTCTGCACTTCAATCATCGTCTGGTTCGGCTCAGCTGCCAAATCTGACCTCCGCAGACTACAGCGAATAGTCCGGACTGCTGAACGAATCACTGGCACTACCCTTCCTACACTTCAAGAACTGTACTCTTCCACAGTGAGTAAAAGGGCTTGCAAAATCACCCTGGACGCCTCACACCCTGCACACTTTCTGTTTGAACTGTTACCGTCTGGCCAAACAGCACCTTATAACAATATACAATGCAATACTTACGCATTTGTACACAGCATCTTATAACCTGTATATTTATAACAAACCTGTACATACATTTCAACATCCAGATCTTGTTGGTCTGACTGCATCTCTGTTTAATGTCCATCTTCTTTTTTTATATTTATTCTGTGTTGTCACTTGTCACTTTATGTACACTGGAAGCTTCTGTAGCCAAAGCACATTCCTTGTGTGTGAAGCACACTTGGCAATAAAACTGATTCTGATTCATGAATTGTGTTATTTATGACGTAGTAATGCTGCTAAAAGACTCATCCCTGCAGTATGAAGAAGCCTCTGCTAAGAGCTGAGATGTTGTTGTTGTTGTTGTTGTTAAGCGAGTGTAATGTGTTTAAATGATTTACCTTCAGCTCCTTCTCTGCATCGAAGGTTCCTCCCACCTGCTCCTGCAGAAGAGCGTAAGCCCTCTGAAGAGCCTGATACTCCATCGTCAGCTGACGGAAACGCAGCTCCGTCTCCTCCTTCAGCATGCCCTACACACACAACATGTTTACAGGCACAGCATACACAAACACACACATACGACACATTAACAGGCACAGCATAGGCATACACAAACACACACACATGCACTCACTTACACATATGTGTACAGGCAGAGTACTGTATACACACACAACATTTAAAGGCACCGGATACACAAACACATATACGACACATTAACAGGCACAGTATACGCGCATGCATACACACACACACACACACACGTTTACAGGCAGAGTATACACACGCAACATTTAAAAGCACCGAATACACAAACACACACACAACACGTTAACAGGCACAGTATAAGCGCACGCACGCACACACACAAAGCATACACAAACACACACACAACATTAACAGGCATAGCATAGGCATACACACACACATGCGCTCACATACATATGTGTACTGGCAGAGTGTACACACACAACATTTAAAAGGCACCGGATACACAAACACACATACGACACATTAACGGGCACAGTATACGCACACACATACACAAACACACACACATTTACAGGCAGAGTATACACATACAACATTTTAAAGCACTGAATACACAAACACACACAACATGTTAACAGGCACAGTATATGAGCGTGCACACTTGCAAACCCACACAGCATACACAAACACACACACACACACAACATTAACAGGCATAGCATAGGCATGCATGCATGCATACACACACACACACACACGCACGCACGCACGCTCACATACACGTGTATAGGCAGAGTGTACACACACAACATTTAAAAGCACAGGATACACAAACACACAACACATTAACACGCACAGTATCTGCGCAAACATACACACACACGTTTACAGGCAGAGTGTACACACACAACATTTAAGGGCACAGTATACACAAACACACATTAACCGGCATAGCATAGGCATACACACACTCACATGCACGCATGGAAAACGTTTCCAGTCACATCACACACCCACTCACACACCCTCACAAAGCAAACACACACAGAACAAGTTTCTGGTCACAGCATACAAACACAGAAAACACAGCAGACAGGACACACACACACACACACACAGCAAACACATACACAGAACACGTTCCCAGTCACAGTATACAGACACTGACACACAACACAGCAGACTGACACACACAAAAACACACATTGACACACACACATGCACGCACGCACGCACGCACGCACGCACGCACGCACCTCCTCGAGGTCATCGTCTGGAGTGCAGGGTGTTCTGTCTGTGTGGTAGGAAATAGAGGAGCCATCTGAGTCTATAGAGCCTTCCTCATCATAGCCAAAAAACGTCTCCACCACCGGCTACACAGAGAGCAGGAGAGAGGGTATGAACATTACACACCACAAAAACTACATCCAGAATGATTCTAAATCATAATAATAACCAGTGCTTATTAAAACAGAACTCAATCAATCATTAACAGAGAAAAACACTCAACTCAAACTAAACTTTCACAAATAAATGCAGAACATAAATGTCAATTAATGAATCCATCAGTACAATATGAACAAACATACATCAATACAATCATTTTAATTCAGGGGCGACACGGTGGCTCAGTGGTTAGCACTGTCACCTTACTACAGGAAGGTCGCTGTTTCGAGTCCCGGCTGAGTCAGTTGGCATTTCAGTTTGCATGTTCTCCTCGTGTTGGTTTCCTCCAGGTGCTCTGGTTTCCTTCACAGTCCAAACACAAGCGCTAAAGGTGAATTGAATAGACTAAATTGGCCGCATTGTGTGAGTGTGTGTGAATGAGTGTGTACGGGTGTTTCCCAGTACTGCGTTCAGGGCTTAATTTGTGCTGGAACATGCCGGATCCAGCACCTCTGAAATCTGATACGGCACCTCATTTTACTGATCCCCTCCTCAACCGCCCTGCTTCTGTCTACTGTTTACTTTCACTTTCTTCCGCGACTTCTCAACATTCTTCACTTTTGTCTGTGACACCAACCTCCAATACCCCCCCACCTTTCGTCCGCGACACCCCCGGGGGTGCCGGATCATTACACCGATCTGTTCCAGGACCGGAAATTCACAAATCAAGCTCTGATTAGGTTGCATGGGTTAAAACATATGCCGGATAAGTAGGCGGTTCATTTCGCTGTGGTGACCCCTGATAAATAAGGAACTAAGCCGAAGGAAAATTAATTAATGCATAAAGTATATTCATTCATTCATTTTCCTTCAGGTTAGTCCCTTTATTTATTTGGGGTCACCACAGGGGAATGAACCGCCAACTTATCCGGCATATGTTTTACACAGCTGATGCCCTTCCAGCTTCACCCCAGTACTGTGAAACATCTATACGCACACATACACTCTGGCTAATAGAGATGCGCGGTTGGCGGTTACAGCCGCCCGCGGACTGGGCGGATGACGTGACGAGAAATAATATTTTAATTAAATTCGGGCGGGTGGCGGGCGGTTGTACCAAAAAATTGTACAGTACAGTGCGTTTCATTTAGGCTATTTATTTATTTTTGTCCCTGTGCACCGATCGGAGACGGAGTTCACTGCTGATATTCTGAGAGCTTTATAGGGTGCTTCTCATTTCTTATTTGTACATTCTCGTTTCCTTTCCTTGCTTTCTTTCCTCGTGTCTTAGCTCCACCCCTCCGGGATGCGAAGGAAGGACGCAAGGAAAAGACTTGAGGACCGAGGAATAAAATCAAGTGAAAAGACACGTCCTCGTATCGTTTAGCGTCACTTCAAAGAGTCGTCAATTAATGCTGGATTTGGCTTCCACATTTGGATTAACTACATGTCTACATTAAAGTCATTCTCTATTCTCTAATAATCAATAAAGAAACATTCATTTAATAATAAAAAGGAATAAGCCATTCAAATAAAGAGCCCAATCAGCAGATGGCGGTCGGGTGCGGTCTTAAAAATTGGTCAAAAATGTTGGTGCAGATGGATGGCGGACGGATGATGAGTTTTGTGATGCGGTTGTGAATGAAATAAAAGCCCATCCGGGCATCTCTACCGGCTAATTTAGTTCATCCAATTCACCTATAGCGTATGTGTTTAGACTTGTTTGGAAACCCACTCCAACATAGGGAGAACATGCAAACTCCACACTGAAATGCCAACTGACCCAGCCGGAGCTCGAACCAGTGACCTTCTTGCAGTGAGGCGACAGTGCTAACCACTGAGCCACCCTATAACATTAGTTTTATTCTTATTTGACAGTGCAATGTGTAGATTTATCCTGATGTCTGCGTACTCTACAGGTTCTGAAGGGCTTCTTCCTGCGCAGGCTGTCCTGTCTCCTGTATCTCAGCAGCATATCTCTCTCCTGAGGAACACAAATATGTACAAATTACAAATATGTCATTTGTGTTTTATTTATTTTGGTTACTATTAATCTGTGGGACTCCCTTGAAGAATGAGATGGTACAGTAAATCTCAAGGGGTTAATCCTAATAAATTGAAATCAAACATATTTTGCAAACAACAGATCTCACTTCTATAGTGTCTTCAAAATGTGTCATTTCCACAACATTTCTAGATTTATTCATAAGGTGATGCCTGGTATTTGCATTTAGATTAACATTTGAACATCACACATGTACAGTAGTTGCTCATTTCATTCACCCTTTGAGAAAACATATCTTTTTCTTCAGATAATTTCATCTGAGTTTTGCTAGGCAAGACGTACAGTACATAACTTATATGCAAAGACATATTTTAGCAACATATTTTAAGTGTGAATATTTCCCAGAGGTAAAATGACTCACTATTACAGTCTTCACATATCCAGCGGTTTCCAGAGCCTGGAAAAAACAAAACAAAAAAAAACAAAAAGGGATTATGCGGTAAGTGAATTCCTGGGAGAAAATATGTACAAATTTCTAAATAAAATAGAAATAAAGTTTGGAATATAATAGAAACAAATAGAATGATAGACAAACGAAAACCTGCAATCATGTTACATGAGTGTGAAAAGGCTGCAATTTACTACATATACTGCTTTATGGAACAGACTAGACTAGACTAGACTAGAAAAGAAAAGAAAAGAAAAGAAAAGAAAAGAAAAGAAAAGAAAAGAATAGAATAGAATAGAATAGAATAGAATAGAATAGAATAGAATAG
>CAIGQQ010030374.1:1021156-1053514 GCA_903798035.1 Danio albolineatus | reverse complement strand
TAGAATAGAATAGAATAGAATAGAATAGAATAGAATAGAATAGAATACAATAGAATAAAACTACTGTATGCATCAGTGGAAAATTAACATCACATGGTGAGCGAATTCCCTGGGAGAAAATAGGTACATATATCTAAAAGTAAATAGAATTGAAGATTGGAATAGAACAGAATTAAATAGAATGATGAATAGTTTATATTTGCAATTATGCTACATGAATGTGAAAAAGATCAAATTTACTACATAAACTGTGTTATGGAATCGAATCAAATTGAACAGAACATAACAGAATAGAAAAGAAATAGAATTGAACAGAACAGAACAGAACAGAACAGAATAGAAAAGATGCACAAGTAGGAATGGAGACTTGGCATCAGATGATGTGTGATTTCTGGGAGAACATAGGTACTCATTTCTAAAACCTAAATAGCTTTGAAATTTGGAATAGAATAGAATTAAATAGAATAATGCATAAACTTCTGCAATCATGTTACATGAGTGTGAAAAGGATCAAATTTACTACAGAAACTGTTACAGAATAGAATAGAATAGAATAGAATAGAATAGAATAGAATAGAATAGAAAATAATTATTATGCATTAGTATTACATGATGAGTGGATTTCTGGAAAAAAGCTATAATTTCATACAAATTTTTATGGATTTTTCTAGAACTGAACTTTGTAGAAATATAGATAACAAAATGATGAGCTTAACTGTGGTGCCACATCACATAAAAAAGCTATATGAATTTACAACACAACTGCTCTAGATTAAATATAAAATATGAATAAAAAGAATAGAAGAATAAAATGTGAATGTAAATTTAAACAGGTAATAATGATGTTTTTTTTTAATCTTCTAATTAAATCTGTTTTGTGAGAGACACTGAGCTTTTAACAAACGTCATGTCTAAAATAGAGTTTTTGTGCATTTGTGTGAGAAGCGATGCTGATACCTTGGACAGATCGTCGATGATGTTCTGTTGCTCCAGCACTTGTAGTCTCAGAAACTCGATCTCTCTCTCCTCTTGACTCTGGTCCAGATCATTCAGAGAACTGGGCCGTCGTATCGTCCCAGCTTTTTCTCGCTGTGACAAAACAAAAGCTCAATCCTCACATCCAGTGACCAGATGTTTGTGTGCACATACAATTACTCATTATCTGATACATCATCAGAACTATCAGAGCATGGCTGTATTCACAACATATTTAATCTTAACATTAGGAAAACATATCAGCTGAATGTTTTCTCGTAAAACAGAAAGTCGCTGACATTATCTTCAACAGGTACAGCGTGAAAACTCTAATGGTGGATGGCTGCTTCTCACTCAGGGCTGTTTATGCTAATCCATCACTAGGGGGCGGGGCTTTCCCCCTCTGATGACACATATGAAGGGAGAATGTCAATCAAAGTGTTCCTGCAAACTGTTTTTATCAAGTGCGATTATAAAAATGAAGTTAATAAATTTGAATCAATAGAGGATGGCTATATTCACACAGTGTCACCACACAGTTGTGCTTAAACTCCTTATAAAAGTCATTTTTTGCATAATGGGTAACAGCTAAATTTTAAAAAGTGCAAATACATGTTAAGCATTACAGTTTAAGTGTTAATTAATATTTTTTTTGTCTAAATGTTTCTTTTTACTCTCAAACTAGCTTGTATTTAATTAAGAATTAAATTAAAAAAAAATTTATAAAATAAAATTCTATACAGTCTCTCAGTTTGTGAATGTTGGTACTATGAATATATAGATTTCTGTTTCTTTACCATTTCAATGTTCTCCTGAGTGACAAAGTGCAGTTTGTTCTCCATGCGTCTCAACGCATGAGCCAGTTCCTCATTCTTGCGGCTGAGACGTCTGTTCTTGTCCAGTACAGGCTTATACTGGCTCTCAGCCTCACGGAGACGCTTTAACTGAACACACACACACACACACACACACACACACACACACACACATAAAAATACTGTAAAGCCATTATTTCTAAAATGCAATAAAAATTGCTTAAAATACAAAAAGAAATAAAATTAGGTAGGCTGTTTGAGATTAAATAAAATGAAATAATCACAGCCAATATTTCTCAAACCATTTCTGAAAAAACAAAACAAAACAAAACAAAACAAAACAAAACAAAACAAAACAAAACAAAACAAAACAAAACAAAACAAAACAAAACAAAAAAAATGGGCATTTTGTGAAATACTACTAACGAAACGAAATGAAGAAATTAACTGAAACGAAATGAAAGGAAAAAAAAATATTAATGGTCATTTTGTGAAATACTACTAATGAAACGAAACGAAAAATAAATAAATAAATAACCGAAATGAAAGGAAACAAATATCAAATTTATTAATGGGCATGTTGTAAAATAGTACCAATGAAACGAAATGAAAAAATTAAACGAAACAAAATTAAAGGAAACAAAAAATAAAATTTATTAATGGGCATTTTGTGAAATACTACTAATGAAACGAAATGAAAAAACGAAACAAAAACAAAAGGAAACTAAACAAAAATGTATTAATGGGCATTTTGTGAAATACTACTAACAAAACAAAATGAAAAAAAAAACTATACAAAAACTAAACAAAAAGAAAACAAATGTATTAATGGGCATTTTGTGAAATACTACTGACGGAACTAAACGAAACGAAAAAAATGAAACAAGACAAAACAGCAATTTAAGTAATTATTAGAAGCCAATTTTGCTCAAATGTTTTCTGAAATTTAATAAAAACTACAACTAAATTTAAATAAAATGACAAATATATTAATTACTATAAATGATCAAATAGACATTTTTACTGAAATATTTCAGCTACACTCAACTCACATATTTAAGCGAAATCAACTAGAATAGCCCAAACTCACCAGCTCATTTCGCTCCTCCGACAGCAGTGCGTTTCTGTCCTCCAGTTTACGAATTATAGCACTCAGTTCAGCGATTTTCAGCTGAAACCGTCGAGCGTCTTTCTCATCCAACTGCTGCATCTGGAAAACAAACCAACTGCAGGTAACTGGAAAAAAAACATTCACTTATTCGCATCATTTTATAGTGTTAAATGCTCTCTCATTGATCGATCCATCGGTCCATCCATCCATCCATACATCCATAAATTCACCAAACTGCAACTCTTTTTATACACAAACAGTGGTCTTGATTCGACTTGATTTCGAATATGTGACCCTGGATCACGAAAAACAATCATAAAATTGAAGAGAGAATTATTCGCACCCTGTACATTTTTATTACTGTCTATTTATTAAATATTTCCCAAATTATGTTTAACAGAGCACAACATCTTTTACAGTATTTTCTATAATATTTTTTTCCACTGGAAAAATCTTATTTGTTTTATTTCAGCAAGAATAAAAGCAGTTTTTGTTTTAAGGTCAATATTATCAGCTCTCTTAAGTATATATATTTTTTAAAGAACAAACCATCATTATACAATGACTCCTTCAACCTCCCAAAGGAGCTTCTGAAACAGTTCTACACCTCCATCATTGAATCAGTCATCTGCACTTCAATAACTGTCTGGTTTAGCTCAGCTACCAAATCTGACCTTCCAAGACTACGTCGAATAGTTGGGACTGCTGAGCGAATCATTGGTACAACGCTCCCTACTCTCCAAGAACTGTACTTATCCAGAGCGAGCAGAAGGGCTGCCAAAATCACTCTGGACCCCTCACACCCAGCACACTGCCTCTTTGAACTGTTACCTTCTGGGCGACGCTACAGAGCACTGCGCACCAGAACAGCCCGACACAGAAACAGTTTCTTCCATCAGGCAATCCATCTCATGAACACTTGATGATGATAATAATCGTGGAACCAACATCACTACTTGCAATACACTGTTTACACACACATACACTTATTTAACAACACACTTTACATGCCAATTTGCACATAACAGCTGCACATATAACGTTGTATAAAGTAATACACCTGTACATACACTTGTCAATTTGTATATTTGCATTTAACACTTACTTCTATTTTTTGAATATATTTATTATCTGTTTTTTGTTCTGTCTCTGTAATTCTGTTGCACTGTAGAAGCTCTGTCACCAAAACAAATTCCTCGTATGTGTGAACATACCTGGCAATAAAGCTCTTTCTGATTCTGATTCAGATTCTGACTTGTCTAATTACCCTAGTAAGCCTTTAAATGTCACTTTAAGCTGAATACTAATATCTTGAAAAATATCTAGTAAAATATTATGTACTGTTATCATGGCAAACATAAAAGAAATAAAGGAATTAGATTAAAAGAAATTAGTTATTAAAACTATCATTTTAATAAATTTGTTCTCTCCGTTAAACAGAAATCATAATATACAGGGGGTGAATAATTCAGACTTCAACTGCATGTGTGTTGCTGTATTTTCTGGCGACTCCATTTGCTGCTGCAGGTGTATTTGGGAAATGTTTCATTATGTCGAGCGACCGTAAAACAGTAGACGTGGAGCACTGGCCACATCTGACAAACAGCTGAAAGGTCACTGATCAAATCCATCTTTTCTCCAGCAGAGAAAATAAAAGCAGCTGAAGCTCAAATCAAGCCCAGAGCAGCATAAACACAAGTAGGCAACCCGGTCTCATTCTGAAAACGTACCACTATATTTACATTTCTGGAGAGCGCCAAATACTGTATCTTCTGAATCTTCTTCCAGAGGGCAACAACATTACTAATTGTGGCTTTAGAGGATGAGAGTCATCTCCCATCGCCCTTTGAATTTTATGTGGAAACTTATGGAATGTCCTTACAATTCACAAAAACAAATGTGTGTGTGTGTGTGTTCACTTGTACCACAGATGTCCTCAAAAGTATAGCAACACCGGTAAATATTGAACTTGTAGGGATATTATTTGGTCTCCGTGAGGAAAATGGCTCATAAATCACACTGATTTTTTTAGGGTATGGATTTGTGGAAAAGGACAGAATACACAGTCTGTAGAGTATAAACATTATTAAAATTATGGGAAGACCCCCTTAAAAAGAGACTCAATGTGTTTGTGTGTGCGTGCGTTATGCATTTCCTAACAGCCCTGAGAAGATGCAATGTTGAAAAGATCACACTCACTCCTTCAGCTTCAGCTCATATGAAGAGCCGCCAATGTAGTCTGTATGATGACAGACTGAAAATACCATTTTCACAGTTTAGTCTATTTTTATGTGTACAGTTTATTTATATGCTGATATATTTGACTAAGCAATGGCCAACCCTTTTGAGATTTAGATACCTGATGAAACGAGAAATCCATCAAGCGTGAATGGATAAACAACAACAACAACAATAATAATAATGAATAAAAACGAACTCTAAACAAATTACAAAACATATGTATTAATGAGGATATTTCATTTTGTGGAATATTACTGTTAAGAAAATAATACTACTAACAAAAAAATAAAAAATAAAATAAAATAAATAAATAAATAAATAAATAAATAAATAAATAAATAATAAAATAAAATAAAATAAAATAAAAACAGAAACAAAGGTAAGTGTGTTCACTTGAATCAAAAATAAGATAAAATAAAATAAAATAAAATAAAATAAAATAAAACAAAAATAAAATAAAATAAAACAAAAATAAAATAAAATAAAATAAAACAAAAATAAAATAAAATAAAATAAAACAAAAATAAAATAAACATTTATTCATGGGCATTTTGTGAATAAAATAAAATACCAATAAAATAAAAGAAAAATATATATAGATATAGATATATTGTGATAACAGTATATGTCAGATTCTATTGGTACATTTTACCAAGGCTGCATTTAATTAATACAATAAAACAACAAAAATGAACAAAATTAATAATTTTCATGCAATTTTGGTAGCCCGACTATAATGTAATAAATCACTTAGGAATTACTTAATAAATCAGTGTTTTTGTTTTTTCTTAACTTCTCAATTAATTAACACTAGATATCCCATCTTGGTGTTCACATCAAATTAATTCAGCAAAAGTGATTTCAAACATAAAAGTATTATGCTCAATCTACATTAATGGCTCAAATAACTTGAAATGGGGTATATGTATGCACACAGACTTTAATTTTCAGCCAGCCAGCCTCATCGCTTCTGGTGAACTGTCCTTCACATTACAAAATTGGTATGTTTAAGATATGATTTCTTTAAAAATGAGTAATCTTCACTGCCTGATTGATATGCGATATGAAGTGGGTCTCAGACCAGACAAGAAGCATTGCATTAAATTCCATTTACCCCCACCCATGTCTTAAAAGTATGACAGTTTATTTTCCCCTAGTATTTTCAATGGAGTTTCTGCGCTCACCTGCTGATCCTGACGGCACTAGCAGTAACACTTTCAAGTCGTTCATCTCTCTTTACGATTGAACAACCAAATTAATGATTAAGTCTATTTAACTAAATGCTTTGTAATTACATTACAACATCAATGCTGTAAAAGGAACCTTGTGAAATTGAAAATAGTCACATAAAGCCTTCACTGGATGTTAATCATTGGCTGAAAAACACTAGCTGTGCATATAGACCATTGTAAAAATGTCAAAATATGATGAAATAATGTTCCATAAATTGTTTCATAGAAATCAAACAACACTGCTTTACAATTTCTGTAGTCAACTATTACAGTAAATGATAACTTCCCAAAGAAAAGCACTAACCTGAAATAAAATGCAAGTCACTTTGAATAAAAAATAAATAATTTGTAAAATAAACAAATTGAAATGCAGTTAAAGAAGACGAATGCGACATTTATGTGTTGGACTACACAGAAAGCATTACAATTAATTATATAGCAAAACAACAGGCCCTTATTCCAGTAACAGCAGGAGACACTCGAAATAAACCTGCTTTGAATGCTGTAGATCAAATGTAGAGGAGAAGAAAGACCTGTTATAAAGCCAAAGCTGCAAAATAATAAGCATTTAAAAGCAGACGTTGGTATTGTAATGCATTTTTATTATCTTTATGTTATAATTGTTTTGTTTTTTGTTAGTAGGAGTGTATGACCTTAAAAAAAATTGACCTTCCCATAGCCTGCCTAAGAGTGATTTTTATTTAATGGATATTTTTGTCCAGGAAAAAAGGTGTCAATGTGTCATGCAAAGAAAATACTTTAATTCAAAATACAGTCCAACAAAGCCAGATTTATACAGTATAGTATGTAGTTTCAAAACTTGTTTGTATTCAATCATCAAAACTATAATAACCTCTTATGTTGACATGATATCATGAGTCTCTTATACTGTGCATTTTGTTCAATTTGTTAGCTGCAGTTCACTTAACGGCCACTGGTGTCGCTAAAAACAAGCGGCTCTAAAAAGGTGGTCCACTACGATATCATATTTTAAACTTTAGTTGATGTGTAATGTAGCTGTGTGAACATAAATAACATCTCTGAATGTAAGACGCTCAAAGTTCAATGCAAAGGGAGATAGTGACTACGTTTACATGAACATCAGTAATCAAATTATTTGCCTTAATCTTATTAAGACAATAATAAGATTAAGGTGTTTACATTGCTTTTTGAATGTTTTTTTATTCATGACTCTGTTTTACATGTTATAACACATAATTTGAATAACGTAATTGCGTCACCGCGCTGTCTGCATTTCCTCTGGAGTTTTATGTAATTTCGGTTGTTTCATTTTTAATTTGTCCACTTTAACTGCAGTTTGTCACTTTCACTTTCATTCAGGAACCTTTTCTCCATGACAAACGAGATAGTGGATGCAACTATAAATTGCTGGAAGAGTGTAGTTTTAATGGAAGTTCATTCAGAGGAACTAGGAAATATGAACATCGTTTTTATGTTATCTCAGTAACTGTATATACTGTATTATGAAAAAAATAACGTGATTATCTACAAATGAAGCACGAGCACACATTGCTTTGCATCTTATAAACACAACCAAGCCTTAAAAATACACTCTAGACCACCCCCTTTAAAAAGATTTTTTTTCTGCTGAAAGTTAATTGAGCGAAACACTTACTGTAGTCTGTAGTATTGAAAAAGTTATTAGTGTTAATGAAAATCTGTCACTGTTGTCTATTGATGAGTTTTTGCAGGCATTAAGAGGTGTAATTACGATCCTAATGGTTTAATTAGTGATGCAGGATATTAGCCGTCAAGCCGCCAAGCGTGAGAATCTGGGGAAGATCTGTGTTTTCTTCAAACAAACTGCTTTCTTTATAAATTGGACCAGTAATATCTCCCTCAAACCCAGATCTACTGCATTCCTTCAGAAACTCTAAACAAAACAGTTTGAACTCACTTAAGACTGCATGAAATTAAAAATTGCAATGTATATTTTGCTAGTGCAAAGGGAACTGTTTAAATGTAATATATATTTTTAAGAAAGGTTTTCTTGAATAAAGAGCATGTATACAGCTATATTTTGCATGTTTTGACATATTATTTAACATTTGTGGCTAAGAAATTATTATTTATTTATTCATGGTGTGGTCAGAGATAAATTTGAGGCCTAAAAAGTAAAACTAATAGCAATGCGACACTAGGGATGGGCGAAACCAATATTTTTGTTTCAGATCCGATACCAAGTATTTCAAGATAAGTACCATCGATATCGATACTTAAATCAATACCTATCAATACTTAAATTAAAGATTTTTTAAAAACTGTTTATCACCTTTAATAATATTATTATTATTATTATTATTATTATTAAATAACACATGATTCTTTTTTGCATTAATTAAATTTACAGAACTATAATTGGCTAAACAGCACCATATATAATGAAAAATGATACACTGCACAACTGAATTTCTTCACCTTATTTAAAGGTCAAAGCAGCAGAACTGCGGATTGAATCTTAAAACTAAGTTGCAATTTTCATTTGTGCTTCCTGATTTTAATCAGTTTTTGTGAAGGAACAACAGAATGTATATATATATTATTCCCTTTTAGCTGATTACTTTTACGATAACTTTAGATTTGAAACTTTGTTTACTTTCAGTCATGATGACAGCAGCTCCGCTCTCGAGTTTTACAACCTGCGCTGGGTGTGTGTGCGTGTGTGTTTGTTGCTTGTTCCACTGTGCCGTGAGAAAACACTGACCTATCAGCGGAGACACAGCGGAAGAATATTATAGTTCCCATTCGTGTTCATATTTAATTAAATATTTATATAATATTCAGCGCTATAATTATTTTGATATTTCAAAACCTCTGATCACTCAATGAGAGAAAACCCCCCAGAAAAGATCGATACTTTTACTTAAGGATCGATCCTTTTGATACATTCCCAGTATCGAAAATATTGATACGTCAGGATCGATACGCCCATCCCTACTATGAAACCACAGTCCATTTGCTCATGCACACTTAGCAAGTTCATACACACAAAAAAACAGTGAAATGAATGAGGAGGCATATGGACAAGTCTAGTAATTTTAGCATGCCAAAGTCAAATTTATGCATATAAAATATATTTTTTAAACAATAAAATTGTGGCTAGTGAAAACGACGAGTGGCTAGTAATGTCGTAAAACTACTAGCCACAGTGGCTGGTGATCGAAAAAGTTAATGTCAAGCCCTGCTCACGATGTGTCTGTACCTGCATTTAAAATCTTGTTTGGCAACCTTTTATTTAGTGTTTTAATTTGTTCTGTTATGGTTGTTGATGCGTTTTTGTGGGGCGACCTTGGGTGTCCAGAAAGGCGCCATTTACAAACAATTTTTATTATTATTATTTTGAGCTGAAACTTCATACACGCACGCTAGGAATGTCAGAAACTTGTTTTAGTTATTATAAAAAGGTGCATAGGTCTCCTTTATCACAGATGTGGCTTTCTGAGAGCAGAGCGCAAGCAGAAGTGCAGAAAGCGATGCGTGTGTGTGGTTTAGTAATGAAGTGCTTAAAGAGACCCTATTATACACTAAAAAGGGTCATATTTTGGTTTTGGGGGTCTCCAACAGCAGGCTAATATGCATGCATGGTCAAAAAACACTTTCATTGTCTTATAATCTGTATTTATTTTTACCTCATTTTCCCAGCGACTCCTATATGAATCGTTCAGCGATTCATTTGTTCCAAAACCCCTCCTTAGCGCGATGCTAAACTGTGCTGATTGGACCGATGACCCAGTCTGTTGCGATTGGTCGACATCATTCAGCGCGAGAGAAAGCCCACCACGTCTTATCAATATTGAAGTAGTCATAGTGTGTGCGTGAGCATATCTGCCAACACTTGTTTTTCCCGGGAGTCGCCCGTATTTCAGACACCTCACCCCCGAAACTAACCCCCCGGTCTCCCAGCATATTACTCTATTCTTAACCATAAGTAAAAACAGTGACACACATTCAGTATTAATGCACACAGCGGCAAAAGCGGAACCATTATGAAACAGGACCGCCGCATGTGTGTAGGAGAGCTGATGTAGCCATAGCAATGACAAACAGCAGAGGAACGCGAGTTCACAAACGCATTCTAGTCCGTAAACAAAGCGACACGCGTCGCGTTTACAACGTGCTTTTAGACGCGATATGAGAATACAAGTTAACCAGATACACTACAAGTGGTTACAAGTTACAAAACACAATTAAATGCATCATTTAAAAGCTGGAGAAAACAATGAGGCAGCCGATTTAATCGCACTTACTCACACTTGTTGGTTAGCAGGCCAGATTCACCATCAGGCCACCAGGAAATGTCCCAGTGCTCCCTATAGCCAGTCCGCCCCTGCATACATCAATAATCTTTTCTGATCCTTCCTTTAACAAACGGTCGACGAATCCTCCGTTGTAAGCGTGTAGATTTCAGAAGCACTCCTCAGAGGGAACACAGCACAAGGCTGGGCTATAATGCTGAGGCATTTATGCAGAAATAAACCTCAACCACTGACTCTTCACAGTCTCATCTCTGGTTCATCTGTACACTTCCAATAATATCCAGCTGAGCACACGTCTGCTACAGTGCTCTGATTCCAGCCCAAACCCTCTCCAAAAGGTTTTTACCTGCACAATCAAATTCAAAACCGCCCAATCTGGCAACTTTTGCTTGCTGCTGTTGTTTGTGGGCGGGGTTGGGGGTTTCAAATCTTCGCCGGTCTACACGCGCGCACAAATGGGCGGGGCTTATGTTTCGTATTCACGTCATGCCGAAACAGCTAAAGACTCGTTAGCACGGCGATAAGTTTGAGGAACTATGAGTCAACTTTATAGATGAATCAATAGTTTTGGACACTGTGCACTTTCAGATTTAAGCCTCAGCTGGACATTTCACTTCACTTAGAGCTGTGTTACACACTGCATGCAAGCGCATTTTCAAAAACCCATAATAGGGGCTCTTTAATGCTTACATAGTACGATTCATCAGAGACTGGAAGCCCTGCCCACTAGTGACAATCTCTCCCTCATTAACATAAGACATCAGTCTCATTTTTGATTCAGCCATTATGCTGACACACAGGCATTTATAGCTCGACCCTCTTTTACTGACAGTCACCAAAACGCCGCAATTAGGATTAAAGCCTAAAAGCAACAGTTTCAAAGAGTGATCAACATTACCTGTGAAGTATTTTGAGCTGAAACTGTATATACACCTAGAGATGTCAGATGTATTTTACTGCACATCTTGTAAAAAGGTGCATAGGTGTTTCTTAATTACAGATCTGGCTTTTGAGGAGTGAGTGTGAGCAGAGCGCAAGCAGAAATGCACAGAAGTGGGTGTGAGTGTGGTTTAGTAATGAAGTAGAGGTGCTTACAGTGTTAGTAGTGCTGTCTGTGTCTCCTGCAGCGGGGGAATAAGGGCCTTCTCGTCTGGGGCTGGAGTCTCGCAGCAGGGCCAGCTGAGTGTCTACAGCCTGTTTCTGCTGCTGTAGTTTCCACGTGTGGCCCGCCTGAGCGTTCAGCTCTCTCTCCAGCCCACAGACAGCACGATCCTTTAGCTTAATCTCATCCATCTACAGGACAGAACACACAGCACGGTCACACTCACACACACGCTCACATGTGCTGCAGTGACAACAGGACAGTCGCAAACTGCACCAAAACATGACCGTCAGCCGGCAGGAGGAATCACACTCACATATCACAGAGAAAGCATGAATGGATAAAAAAGTACACATTAAACAGTGAAATGAATAAAGAAAGCTAATTAAAACAAAATAAAATGAATAAAAACATAAAAAAGTTTTCTTCAAAAGTTAACGTGAGGTTTGAATATTTATTTTATTTACTTTCTTAATTCATTCATTTTCCTTCGGCTTAATGTGTACTTTTTAATCGACACAGCAGAATGAACCAACAACTAATATGGAATATGTTTTACACAGCGGATGCTTTTTCAGCCTGAAACCTAGCATTGGGAAAACTTTCTTAATTAGTTTTATAATATATAATTTGTTTATTTAGTTTCATCTATTTTTTTAAATGACCTTTTAATTCTTTTTTAATAAAACATATTTATTTATTGATTATTTGTTTGTTTATTAATTTATTTATTTTTTAATTCATTAAATTATTAATTTATTTATTATTGTATTTATTTATGTATTCATTTATTTATATATTTATTTATTCATTTATGAATTTATTTATTTATCTTTCAAGGCATCTAACCAAATGTGAATTATTATAATTATTATTATTACTATAATGAAAGAAAATATGTAAATGTTTATAATAGAATATCATTTGAGAAAAACTACTTTAAGACTACTTTATCTTTTATTAATAAAATGTAAAGTATGTTATTAAATTACAACAATCTCTCCAAAAAGGTTTCAACAACAAAAATAAAAATAAATAGTTATCATTTAAAGTCATCACGAAGTTGTTAGAATACTTTACTTAGTTTACTTTCTTAATTTGTTTCATTAGTTTGTTTAATCCATTTTTAATGACCTTTATTTATTTATTTATTTGCCTATTTAATTCCATCTATCCAGGCATTCAAATATATCAATAATAATAATAACAATAACAATAATAATAATAATAATAATAATAATAATAATAAGAAGAAGAAGAAGAAGAAGAAAATAATAATAATAATAATAATAATAATAATAATAATAATTCTATGCAATTTTGGTTAATAAAACAAATACATATTAATGATGATGATGACGATGATGATGATGATGATTATTATTATTATTATTATTATTATAAAATAAATCTTAATTGGTTAAATCCATTTTAAATGACCTTTTATTTATTTATTTAATTATTTGCCTATTTAATTCCATCTATCCAGACATTCAAACAATTCAATAACAACAACAACAATAATGATAATAATAATTATTATTTAAATTACATTTATTATTATTATTATTATTATTATTATTATTATTATTAATAATAAAGAAACCTTTATTTGTTTATTTGTTTTCCTATTTAATTCTATCTATCCAATAATAATATTAATAATAAAACAATAATAAATTATTATTACAAAAGAAAACCTTTAATATATTGTAATATAGTTATTTTTGGGGAAAACTCCTGAGTGCCCCTTTAAATCTGCTTTAAAATATATTTATAAAGATAAAGTTTGCCATTAATAATGCAACAAAATCCTTGCAAACGAAAAATTCTGCACACTTGCATAATCTATTAATAGACAATCAGAGCTCAAGCCACATCTAAGAACAAACTAACTCCATACTTAAGTTTCACTGAGCAAAAGACCTTATAAGACGATTACAAATTCTCAAAAAGTCCTAACATTCATAACACAGCACAAAAGGTTTCCACATTCAGGACATTCACCCTCGTTAATAGCTACTGTACCTCGTGTGCTCCATTATGTTAAGGTTTGCAGTGGTTTTCAGTTCTCTGAGTGAGTTATTAGACTTCGAAAATTCCCTTCAAATCCGAACATGCAAATGGAAAATCTTTAAGCTGACCTTTAACAAATCATATCATTGACAAGATGGCCTGATGTACAGTCGAGGAACAGCTCAAGATTTATATGCAGTACATTTATAGACTCTCACAGAAGCTGGAATTATGCCCTGATTCTAACACTGCATACGATTCTTACATCTCAGCTTCTCCAAACCTGCATGGAAGTGGTAATCAGCTGATTATCTCTGACTGGCGAGTATGAAGCATGAACTGATGACTTAATTTTTGTTATTTCAATGCTTCTTAAGAGAGAGATTGCTGCTTTTTTCACAGTCCAATGAATATTCATCAGGTTTATTTCAGTATAGACACAAGTTTTGGTTAAAAAGCTAAATATTTTTTACATTGTAGCAAAGAAAAAAGTTCTTGAACACCATTTTTGACATTTGATGACAACAAACCTCTCTATACACTCATATCTGAATGTTAGTTTGAAGGCCCTGCTATAGTTCAAACAAAGTTATGTTTTTGTTCGTCGTTTGAGGGCAAAGTTATGTCACTAAGAAAAGATTAACGCTGTGTCCGAAATTGCCTACTACTCAGTAGGTACTGCATTTGAATTTAAATGTACAACTCGACTGTTATATGTGATATGTGAAGCTGCTTTGACACAATCCACATTGTAAAAGCGCTATACAAATAAAGGTGAATTGAATTGAATTGAATTGTTAGAAAAGTATGTTCTATATAGTATAAATTGGAATTCGGACACACTACATCCGCCATTTAGTCACGTGACCTACTCGCGTCAGTTGTGTCACTTCACTCACAATCATGAATGCTTCCGCGGGGCATCATTGGGTAGCATAATGTGCATCGGATGTGCACTTCAAAATCTCAATGGAAGTAGTAAGGCCTCCAGGCACTTCTCGCATACTGTTTTTCAAATTATGAATTCAGACATTTTATTCGACTCACATACTGTTTTCAGCAGTAGTATGCGACTTCGAGCAGTATGTGATTTCGGACGCAGCTTAAGAGGGCAAAAACTGCTGGGTTCATTAATTCCTTCAAGTTTAATTGATTAAGTAAGTTAACTTTAAATTATTTGTACAATTTTAAGTTGAATGAACATGAAATTAAGCTGTCCAAAAAACATTCAAGAATTGAGTTTCAGCTCATTTTAAATAATTTATTTGTATATATATTTTTAGAGTGTTACTGTTTTCAAACGTTCTTTATACACTGAAAAAAAATTATTTCTGCAAAAGTGTTGCAAACTATTTATGTGGGCTGAATTTAAACAAACTAATTAAATTTTGTAATGTTCAACTTAATTTGTTTGTTTAAATTGAACAAAAAATAAATTATTTACAACCATTTAACTTAAAAAAAACCCTTGTAATTCTAAGTAATCATCTTTGAATCATTTTTTTGAGTGTATAATGTATTTACATATGATGTAAAAATATCTATATATATTAAGTGTGAATACA
This sequence comes from Danio albolineatus, assembly GCA_903798035.1. NCBI lineage: Eukaryota > Metazoa > Chordata > Actinopteri > Cypriniformes > Danionidae > Danio > Danio albolineatus. The sequence goes on along the minus strand of CAIGQQ010030374.1, from coordinate 1,038,180 downwards.
CAGAATGTTCAAAAACAGTAAACACTGTTGTATACACATAGTATATACACATTTTAAACATCAAACAATGGAATGGGACAATTGTACAAATAATAAATAAAGAGATCAACCCAAGAATATATAAAAAAGATACATTTTTTGAGACCAGGCATACCCAGACTGTTTATGCTAGATGCCTAATTGCACTGTAAGAAATATCTGTTGATTTACAGTTTCCGTATACAGCATAATCATTTTTAATAATGCTACTGGAAATGTTGAACTATGATTAATAAATGCTGTACAAATATAGTTCATGTTAGTAAACACATCAGCAAATGAAACCTTATTTTAAAGTGTGACTAAAATGGAAACGCTGTGCCAACTAGTCAAATCTCTAGAAAAACACTGATATTCTTCAACCTACAAGAAATAAAGGAAAAACTATTTAGAACATCAAAGTGTAATACTCTTCTGTTCGCCTCTCTAGTGTGAAAGTGACTCATTCTGTGGGTCTGTCAGCTGACTCACACCAACACACCCACCGACGGCTTCATCACAGTGATCATCTCGAAGGAAACCTCTATGTTTATCTGCGTTATATAAAGCACTACATGCTTCGGTGAGAAATATCAGCTCCTGCTTTCTTCTATGGCATCCCTGCAGCGAAAATAATGTCACTTATTCAGCAGTTAAGTCAAAATTACATACTCTCATGTGAATCTGAATATTTGCCAAATGATGTTTACCAGAGCAAGGATTTTTCCTATATTTTTGCTTCTGGAGAAAGTCTTATTTGTTTTATTTCAACTAGAATAAAAGCAGTTTTATTTAAATAATTAAAAAAAATTTTTTAAAGGGGTGGTCCACTACGATATCATATTTTAAACTTTAGTTGATGTGTAACGCAGCTGTGTGAACATAAACAACAACTCTGAATGTAAGATGCTCAAAGTTTAATGCACAGGGAGGCATTGGCTTTTACGGAGTTAGCTTAGCAAAGCCTACAGTGAGCGACTACAAAAAAAATACATCCTGGTTAATGATGTCATAAATGCTTCAGGTTACGCGCATTCACCACGCACACACACCCTGTGCAGCAAAGGGGCGTGGCCAGAGGCGCTGTAATGTTATAGCAGAGAACTGCTATTTCCAAAGAGCTTCTTCTGTTTCTGTATTTGGGCTTCCAAAGGACACGACGCAAAGACAGAAGTGAATTTTAATTATGTTCCGGAGAATTATAAAAAATATATGGCTAGCATTTGACAAAGGACAGCTTCCAGAATCTCTCCCAGTTCAGTGCTGGATTTGGTTAAAAAACTGGATTGTGAGCCACAGCCTGTAAGTGTTTTTATTTGTTAAAATTGATCTATAACATGCACAGTTTTTAGCGTTAACGCTGTGTTGTAGCGAGGACATAAACGATGTAAACAATGGGAAATCTTGTTTGGCACTGCTAACAATTTAGCTATAAATTAATATTTATAAGTCAAACCGCTGTAAACACCCACAATCTTCAGTAGCGTGTGCAGTTTCTCTCTAGGCGGATGCTTTCAGTGTCTTTCTATGCTGACGCTATCAGTGTCTCTCCATGCGGACGCTTTCCCTGCATTCTACATCTCAAATAACAAGCTCGCAAAAGATATGTGAACGTTTCATATTACTTACACATGCTTATTCCGAATATATGTGAAAGACACTTGTCAGATGGTATTTTAGAGAGCAGGCGTGAGGTTCAGCTGTGTGCTCTTCATTTTCCGTCTGATTCAGCTACACGGTGCTTTCACAGTGCTAAAGCATGTGCTTGTAGGGGCATGACACGGTGACGTGGAGCCGATCTGCGAATCACAGCACATTATGTTAGCTGACCAAGCAGAGCTTCTTGAGGACGGGCCTATCGGAGGAACTGGGAAATATGAAAGTTGTTTTCATGTTAGCTGAGTAGCAGAATATAATTAAAGTAAGATATATGAAAAAATAACGTGCCTAATTAACTAATTCACCTACACTGTAAAAAAAATCTGTAAGTTTAAGGTTTAAAAAAAAAAAGTTAAATAACGGCCGTTAAATTACAGAAATATACTGTAAAGTAAAAGATATTAAATTGCTAAAATTTCCTTAAATTTAATTTTCTGGTACATTTCTCTAATTTAACATCCATTATTTTACAATAAATTCTGTAATTTAAAGGCTGTTATTTCACGTTTTTTTCCAGCACCTGAGCTGCCAGAAATAAACTGTAAAATTACTGGGTTTTTTTTTACAGTGTAGTTAAGCCTTTAAATATCACTTTAAGCTGCTTGTATGTTCAAAAATATCTAATAAATATTATGTACTGTCATCATGGCAAAGATAAGAGACATCAGTTATTAGAAATGAGTTATTAAAACTATCATGTTTAGAATGTGTTAAAAAAAATCTTTCTGTTAAACAGAAATAGGGAGAACAAGATACAGGGGGCTAATAATTCAGGAGGCCTATTAATTCTGACGTCAGCTGTAAGCGCACATTATACGACACATTAGCATTTTAAATAGACTATTTTCATGAACATGTTCATTATGATGTTCATTATGATGTCATAACCCTTACACACGCCTCACTGTTTCCTTGGTGATCCATGTGCATGATTAATTAATTTAATAGAGGAAAATCAGCCGTGGACATTTAGTGTCCGGGCTTCAGGCCAGACCACAGGCTTGCAGATCCGTGAGGGACAAATGAATACAGAAAATCCTGCTGCTTCATGGAAATGTCCTAATTTTTCAATTTCCCTTCATCTGAGTGTTCCCTGAGGACCGTGCTTTGAATATCAAACCAAACAACCCGAAACACAGCATGGATGTGGATACAGTTGTTATACATTATGTCTCCGGCTTGATTCTGATTGGTCAGCTGCATCTTTCTGCAGTCAGATACTGATGGGTGAATGATATGTTGATGTCACAATTATTAGCCCTCTTGTGATTTTCTTTTTCTAAATATTTCCCAAATGATGTTTAACAGAGCAAGGAATTTTTCGCAGTATTTCCTATGATATTTTTTCTTCTGGAGTAAGTCGTATTTGTTTAATTCTGGCTAGAATAAAGCAGTTAATTAAAAAAAAAAAAACCTTTTAAGGTCAATAGTATTGGTCCCCGTAAGATATATATTTTTTTGATTGTCTACAGAACAAACCATCCTTACACATTGAATTCCCTAATTTGACTTAGTTAACCTAATTAACCTAGTTAAGCCTTTAAATGCCACTTTAAGCTGAATACTAGTATCTTGAAAAAAATATCTAGTAAAATATTATTTACTGTCATCATGGAAAAGATAAAATAAATCTGTTATTAGAAATGAGTTATTAAAACTACTATGATTATAAGTCCGTTGATAAAAGTCTTCATTTCTTTAAACAGAAAATGAGGAAAAAATATACAGGAGGGCTAATAATTCAGACTTCAACTGTAGATATATTCTCATATCACTATGAAGTCTTTTTCATTGCACAATCAACAAAAATATGAGTCAAGGTAATATTTTAAGACTATTTCATTTACATTTTGTTAATCAGTTTGTTCAGTTTAGAGTTGCAGAAAGTTGCTCTACTCATACTGAAATCTCATTGTACTGATGTGTTTTCTCTCATGCATATTCATCACCAAAAACCATACATGCCAACATTTGGTTTTGAAATTCCGGGAGATTATCAAACGGGGGTGATTTTGTCATATCAGTTTTTTAATGTTTTATTGTGACTTTTAACATTGTCTGTAACATATTAAATTCACAAATTCCAGTAAGTTTACTCCCCCAACACATGCAGTAGTGCATGTTTTTCTTCAGTAGAATTGTGAAAAGTGACGGTTTTTCAGATTAAAAATAAAAATAAAAATAACAAAAGAAACATACAAATGAGCCCAAAGCAACATCCATGGCTCCTGGTGACACAATGAGGTCTTGTAAAGCGAAACGAAAACAATAACTCTCTGAAACATTATTAATAATTTTAACATAATTTACAATTTTTGTGCCGTTGTGATTTCACATGCTGAGTGATGTCGTTTTTCCCACCGTGTCCGACATTAAAATCAATACAACACACCTTGCAGAAAGCGTGGGCGTTGTCAAGGTGGCTTCTAGACACAAACATGAATTCTTCCGCCCAGCTGCTGTTAAATTTAGATGTATTTTTTTTTTCTTTGCCGAAGCACAACCTGACTCTTTTCCTTCCATCATGTGTACTACTACTAACGCAGCTGCTTGCTACTGCCACCGTTCAAGTCCCGCATCTCCCTCCTGCGCAGAAATCAACAGCGCACCTGAGTTGTAGCGTATGTTGCCAGATTGAGGTAAAATATGTTACAAGATTTGAATATTGCATCAATTGTGTGAGGAAATGAACTTCATTCAAGATCTGGCAACTTGACAAACATGAACAAAAGTGCTTTTTTGAAACTGCATTGGGACGTACAAATGACGGGAGTTTCCTGGGAGAAATAACAAACCGGGAGGGCGGCGGGAGATGGATGTGAAATACGGGAGACTCCCGGGAAAAACGGGAGTGTTGGCAGGTATGCCAAAAACTTTTTACAGTATTTCCAACAATATTGTTTCTTCTGGGGGAAAAAAAGCTATTTTTAAAAAAAATTTCAGCTACAATAAAGCATTTTTAACTAAAAAAAATGTAAATAAATAAAAATTATTAGACCCCTTAAAAAATCTTTTTTCCCCTCCGACAGATTAGCTACAAAACAAACCACTATTATCCAATGACTTGCCTAACTGACCTAACTTGCTAGTTTACTTACTTATTTACTAGGAACTAGGAAATATAGTTGTTTTCATGTTAGCTGAGTAGCTGTACATAATCAAAGTAAGATATATGAAAATGAATCTAGTTAATTAAGCATTTAAATGTCACTTTATGCTGAATACTAGTTTCCTGAAAAATATCTAGTCAAATATTATTTACTGTCATCATAGCAAAGATAAAATAGATCAGTTATTAGAAATGAGTTATTAAAACTATCATGTTTAGAAATGTGTTAAAAAAAAAAAAAAGCTTCATTCTGTTAAACAGAAATTGGGGAAAAATATACAGGGGGCTAATAATTCAGAAGGGCTAATAATTCAGACTTCAACTGTAGATATATTCTCATATCACTATGAAGTCTTTTTCATAGCACATAATCACACAATTGCTGCGCCCATACTGAAATTTCATTGGACTGATGCGTTTTCTCTCACGCATATTCATCACCAAAAACTTTTCACAGTATTTCCAATAATATTGTTTCTTCTGGGGGGAAAAACATTTTTAAAAAATAATTTAGCTGCAATAAAGCAATTTTTAAGCAAAAAAAAAAGTCAATATTATTAGACCCCTTAAGAAATGTTTAGACCCCTTTATGTTGTTCACAGATTAGCTACACAACAAACCACTATTATCCAGTGACTTGCCTAATTGACCTAACTTGCTAGTTTACCTAATGAATCTACTTAATTAAGCCTTTAAATGTCTGACTCACATTTTTGTTGATTATGTGCAATGAAAAAGTCTTCACATTGATATGAGATTACATATCCACAGCTGAAGTCAGAATTATTAGCCCTCCTGTATATTTTCTTTCCCCAATTTCTGTTTAACAGAAAGAAGATTTTTTTCAACACATTTCTAATCATAATAGTTTTAATAAGGCATTTCTAATAACCTTCTCTTTGCCATGATGACAGCACATAATATTTGACTAGATATTTTTCATGATACTAGTATTCAGCATAGTGACATTTAAAGGCTTAACTAACTAGATTCATAGCAAGTTAGGTCAATTAGGCAAGTCATTGGACAGTATTGGTTTGTTGTGTAGCTAATGAGATTTCTTAAGGGGTCTAATAATATTATTGGAAATACTTTAAAGAGGTTTTGGTGATGAATATACATGAGGGAAAATAGTACAGTTGAGATTTCAGTATGGGTGGAGCAACTTCCTGCAACTGATTAACAAAATTTAATTAAACAGACATAAAATATTAACTTGACTCACAGTTTTGTTGATTATGTGCAATGAAAAAGACTGAAAAGACTGAAAAAAGTGTCTTGAAAATAATCTTCTCTCAGCTAAAATTTGAGAAATATTTATAAAAGAATAAAGATTTCACAGAAGGGCTCATCATTTTGTCTTCAACACTATATTAAAAAATAAAATTTGATATAAATCCTAAAATAAAACTATATACAGCATATCTCAATGCAGAAAAAAGGTGGTTTTATAAGCATTTTTAGTAGCTTACATCATTTTAAAAATATTACAATTTACATTATGTAATACTATAATTTACATTTGTATTTATTAATAACAAAAATAATAAATATATTAAAAATAAGTATAAATAATACATTTAAAATAACACATTTATTTCATAACTGTTACTTTATATTTAATTTTTTATTGATTATTCTACTTTAAAACAGTCTTAAAATTGTGTGCTACCGTTAATATAAAGTAAACTCAAGTGAATTAGCTTCCTAGGAATTTTAAATGATGTCTTTCCACATATAATAAACCAAGCTGATCCGAATGTCCAAGACGCTGCTATCTCTGCAGAAAAGGCGGGACGGCTGTAATCCACGTTCCCTCGTGAGCATCTGCGCTCGTCTCTAATTGACATCTCAATGCGTCAGACGAACGAGTCTCTCTTTCATGTGTCAGAGAGCGACTCTTTCTTTGAAACTAATCCTGTTATGCCCTTTATCCATGGACTCAACATTATTTATCCAGCCTTTACACACAACCCATTCACACACATACAAGCTTAATAAACACCCTGTCTGCATGCAGAGGACAGACACATCTAGAGTATTGCATTACTTAGCGCTGGTGACTGTGAAGCTAGAATTCAGAAACGTGTTATTAGCCACACTAGTGGCCAATAGGTGAACTGGAGCAGCACCTTACTGCCTGATTTTGTAACACAGGGCCCTATCATACACCTGGCGCAATGAGGCGAAAGGCATTCAGCATATCCATTCGCGATATAGATGCTGGTAACAACCAAATTAAAACTAAAATAATTAGATTACAAATTAAGTTATGTGTAATAAAATAAAATGATACAGGGAAAAAGTATTGAACACATGAAGAAAGGGGGGTGTAAAAAGGCAGTGAAAGCCCAGACAGCAGCTGAAATCTCTCTGCGGTTCTTCAGTAACCCTCTGCCCTTCGTCAGTGTAAATGAATATTAGCTACTTCAGTCCAACATCTACAGTAGCAGGAGGATGAAGATAAAACCAGAGTGGACATTTCAGCAAGACAATGATCTAAAGCAGTGGTCCTCAAAATTTTTCACCAAGTACCACCTCAGAAAAAAATTGCTTCTCCAAGTACCACCATAATGACCAGTATTGACATACAGTAGCATAATAGGCGTAATTAAGCAGCTATAGTCCTGCATAGTTCAAAAACGTCGCAGATTAATTCTTATTATTATAAATATGTATTATTATTATTATTATTATTATTTATCAGCCACTTGAAACATTCCAAATATTTTGAACAGAGAAATTAGAAATTAGATCTGCTCACTCACATTAAAGTAGGCTTTGTGTGTCAGAAAAGCAAGTGATTAAACTATACCTTTCAACGTTGGGATGTAAAAATAGGGGATACGGCCCCAACAACCCTTACAAATACAGGGAGAAAAATAGCTTCAAATGAAAGAATACATAAACATTAGAAAATTGAAAATAAAATAAAAGATTTAGTCTAATAAAATCACTGATCACATCTGAGTTATCATACACAACGTCTTAGGGTTAAAAGTGTATTCATTTTTTTACTTTATTTATTCAGTGATTCCTCCGCGTACCACTAGAAATAAGCCTGCGTACCACCACTGGTACACGTACCACAGTTTGAGAACCACTGATCTAAAGCACAGCCAAGGAAACTCTCAAATGCTTTCAGAGAAAGAAAATCAAGCTGTAGAATGGCACAGCCAATAACCTGACTTGAAATTCAGTAGAAAATACAAAATAGAGATCAGATTTGATAGACGAGACCCGCAAAACCATCAAGATTTCTACACACTGTTGAAGTGTGTGGAAAAATCTCACCTGAGAAATGCGTGTGACTTCATTCTCCATATGAGAGGTGTCTTTAAGCTGCCATTCTTGAGACATTCCATTGTTATTACACATAACTAATTCTTCAGATTTTGCTTTGTTTTATTTTTTTTACCAAAATCTGGTTTAATTCCACGTCAACAGTTCCTTTAGAAATATTATTCCCCCCAAAAAAAACATGACCTGGTCAATACTTATTTTCCCTACTGTATATTCACAACAGTTTCAGCATTCAGTGTATTCCTCTCACTTCACCTGCATCAGTCTGAGTACCAACAATGCACATTAACGCACAAGACCATCCACATGTGTATAATGTGAGAAAATAGACCTTCATTACAGCCTAGACCAAAATAAATCCCATTAATACATTAACCTGAAACCCAAATGACTCTTTCATTTAAAATGATAAACACCGCAGTGTGACTCCCTCCGTTAACATCAACACAATTCTGTTGTCTTGGCATCCTGACAGCTGATGTCATCAATGCAGCCGACCAATCAGAAAATGCCTTGCGTGATTCATCGTCCTGCTATTTCATTCTTTACATCTGCTCCATCTTCCTGACATTAGTTTCTCTTTATTTCTTCCCTTTATCCATATTTGTTGCTATGAGGTTGCTAGGAGACTATACCTGGTTGTTAGGGCATTGCTTTCCACATTCTACTCAATGGTGTCCTTAATAGGATGACCAGACTTCCTTTTTTACCCCAGACATGTCCTTTTTTGAGACTTAAAACAAGCATCTGGTTGGGCTTTCTTGACTTTGCTTTCTACAGTCATCGCTAATGTTATGATTTTGCATTATTTTATAACTTTCTCTTCAAGCCTCAATTATACTTTGCATGTAGGTTGTAAAGGTTTTCATATTTGATGCACTTCCATTTGTACTATTATTATTTAGAGCAACAGTCATGATGAAACTGTTGAAGAAGAATTAATTTAATTATGTATAAAATAATGCTGAGCATAAATTAATCAAATTAATTACATCCAAACTATCTGTTTTTCTGTATGATACATGTGCAATCTATATATTTATTATGTATAAATAATACATGCATAAAACAAGTATAAATACAAAAAAATATGTATATAGATATTTAAATGAGCAATATCACACTCATGGCAGTGCGATATGGCTTTATATCGGCACTGGAGGGAGGCGTGCGTAGGCTCAAGTGTGTTAGTGTCCCACTAGTGAAGTTAAACAGCCATATAGCACTGCTAGTCATGTGATATTGCATTTATACAACAGTTTGATAGCATAATTGTGTATATATAAAAAGAAAAAAATCAAACACGGAGAGTCTCAAAAACACTATTTAAGAGGGACTACTTTCTTCCACCAGTCCTTTACATCTGTAGCTGATGGTAAGAACAGCAGAAACCGCTGCTACTTCACAACTCTCACTTTAGGGCTAGTGTTTGAATGATTCTCTAGCGTAATGTCTGAAGTGCTGACAAAACAGGTGATTTTTGCTCACATTAAGATTATAAGGCTGAACGACATGATATGCCATCAGTCTACAGAGATTTCCCAGCATTTCTTTTTTGCAATCGGGAGATCACAATAATCAACAAAGCAAAGCAGACACTAGTATAAACACAGCACTACAACATACAAAATATAGAGATTGACTTAAAAATCACCAAGCCACCCCCTCTCGTTGTCATGCGACCCATTATTTGAAAACCATTGTTTACTGGGTGGTTGCTAGGAGGCGTGGCTCAGCGGATACTTGCATATTCCAGTATCCTACTGAATTGTTGCTAAGGTGTGTTCAATTGGAAGGCTATTAGGTTAAAACAGGGCATTCCACTGCCTGCAAAGTCATTGCAAGGTCTAAATGTGGTATATAAATGACTGTTGGGGTGATTAACAAGGATTTGTTTGGTTGAAATTGTGTTCTAGTGTTCTACTGGCTGCTTGCTAGGGGATGTATTGGTGGATATTAGTAAATTCCAGTGTTCAATTGGATGATTGCTAGGGTGTTGCTGTGCAGATGCTGGAGCGGTCAAAGGGTGTCTGCAAAGTATTTGCAAGGTTGAAAAGGGCTGTTTAAATGATCCCCTGGGTGGTTTATTGGGATTTGTTAGGCTGAAATTCGGTTCTAGTGTTCTACTGGCTGCTTCATAAGGGGTATGTCTAGGTGGATACAAGCAAATTCCAGTGTTCAAGGGGATGATTGCTAGGGTGTTGCTGTGCAGGTGCTGGAGCGTTCAAAGGGTGTCTGCAAAGTCATTGCAATGCTAAAAGAAGATATTTAATTAATCCCCTGGGTGGTCTACAAGAATTTGTTAGGCTGAAATTCAGTTCTAGTGTTCAACTGGGAGGTTTCTCGGGGCGATTAACAGGAGTTTGGTTGAAATTATGTTCTAGATTTCTACTGGCTTCTTGCTAGGGGGATGGATTGGTGGACACTAGCAAATTCCAGTGTTTAAATGGATGGTTGCTAGGGCGTTGCTGTGAAGATGCAAGAGTGTGTAAAATGGGTGTCTGCAAAGGCATTGCAAGGTTAAAATAGGCTGTTTAAGTGATCCCCTGGGTGGTTTACAGGGATTCGCCAGGCTGAAATTCGGTTCTAGTGTTCTACTTGCTGCTTTCTAGGTGGTGTGGCTTGGTGGATGCTAACAAATTCCAGTGTTCAATCGAATGGTTGCTAGGGCGTTGCTATGCGGATGCTGGAGTGTTTAATGGGTGTCTGCAAAGTCATTACAATGCTAAAAGAAGATATTTAAATAATCCCCTGGGTGGTCTACACAAATTTGTTAAGCCGAAATTCAGTTCTAGTATTAAACTGGGAGGTTTCTAGGGGCGTGGGTTGGTGGATACTAGCAAATTCCAGTGTTTAAATGGATGGTTGCTAGGCTGTTGCTATGTGGATGCTGGAGTGTTCAATGGGTTTCTGCAAAGTCATTGCAATGCTAAAATGTGCTAATTAAATAACACCCTCGGTACTCTACAGGGATTTGCTAGGCTGGAATTCTGTGCTAGTGTTCAACTGGATGGTTGCTAGGGTGTTGCTGTTAAAATGGTATTTGTCTACAGGGATTTGTTAGGTTGAAATTTAGTTCTAGCATTCTCTTGGGTGGTTGTCAAGGGTGTGGCTCAGTGGATACTGGGTATTCCAGTGTATTGCACAGTTGCTAGGGTATTAGTGTGTAGATACTTGCGTCTTCTTGAGTTCTATTATGTGGTTGCCAGGTAATTGCTAATGCATGTCCCCATTTTATTCTTTCAGATAAAACATCCCAAGTCTGATTGCTTAGAAAACAACATCATTTGAGGCCTTTTTTATGTCTGAAACACAAACAGTGCTTGGCTCAGCAAGAATCACTAATGACAGGCTATCCTGCAGCATTGCTGTTCTGTCCCGTCCACAAAGGACACCCGTGGACTTGTATCAGCAAACGAGAACATACACATACACATTAACAAACCGTGTTCACCTTGGCAAGCCCTGCCACCCTGCTCGCTAAATGTGATTATGTGATTAACATCCCCAGCCGACCCCTGCAATACAATAAATAATCCAAAGATCAATACTTACTCGACAGCACAGGCCTCTAATCACATACAGAGCTTCTGCATTCACAGCCCCACAGGATAATATATCAATAGCATTTATTCAATAGCTCTACAATGATGGGATGAGATTAGTGACATTAAGAGACAAGAGGACATGAATGTTTATGGATGCGAGAAGTGCAGGTGTAAACAAAGCCTTACAGGGTATTCCAGCGATAGATTTGTCAAATTCTCAAAATCAATTCAGGTCATCGCTTTGGCCACAAAGTACGACTATGTTTGATATATATATTTTTTCCTCATATAGCATACACACTCAACGGCCACTTTATAAGGTACACCTGTCCGACTGTTTGTTAATGCAAATTTCTAATAAGTCAATAAGATTGCAGCAACTCAATGCATTTAGGCATGTAGACAGGGTCAAGACGATCTGCTGCAGTACAAACCGAACATCAGAATGGGGAGGAAAGGAGATTTAAGTTACTTTAAATGTGGCCTTGTTTTTGGTACGGGCTGGTCTGAGTATTTCAGAAACTGCTGATCTACTGGGATTTTCACGCAAAACCATCTCTAGGGTTTACAGAGAATGAAAGAGTGAAAAGAGATGGAAAATAGGAAAGGAGAAAGAAAATATCTAGTGAGCGGCAGTTCTGTGTGTGTTGATGCCAGAATGGCCAGACTGGTTCAAGCTGATGGAATTACTCATTACAACCGAGGTATGCAAAAGAGCATCTCTGAACGCAAAACACATCCAACCTTGAGGCAGAAGGGCTACAGCAGAAGAAGACCAACACCGGGTGTCACTCTTGTCAGCTAAGACTAAGAAAACTGAGGCTACAATTGGTACACTCACCACTCACCATCATCATATGTCGTCAAGTGCTCATACTTCATATGAGATAGACGATGGCGACCACTGTAGTTACTCCAATTGTGTTATTTGTGGGTATTTATCTTCAGAAATTCACTGAAGGCGTATATCATGTTATTATAACGATATAATGTGCCAATAAGATTGTAACTGCACTGTGTATATACACCCTGGCCATACTCATCTATGTAACACACAAAAGCAACATTAACAGTATACCAGACAATGTAAAAAGCTCATTCCCAGCCACTAGACTTTCTGACAGGGTATTCGAGTGTCATCGAGTGACAGATGTGAAAGTATGCTGTGGGACTGCTATACAGGAGCTATTATTATGGATTATAGATAGCCAAATATAGCTGTTTTTTTTAAGCATGACGGAAAAACACGAACGCCTTTAATACATATAAAAAATATTAAAATATATTCTCGTTTGTTGTAAAGATTCTTAATAATGCCAAAAATACACTAATTTATGCATCTCCTGACTTATGTGTGCAGCCATGCTGCTGTTGTAGCTGGTGTATTCTGGGAAATTTTCGTACCTTTTGGTTTCGAGTGTGCTCCTGGAAAATCTCAGTTTTCAAGGCTATCTAGCCCTTCCCCATAGCCCAACGCCTACAAGATAAAGAGAATTTGGACACCCCTACCTACAAAACAAGGGTAAGGGGACGGGCTAAGGGGTAGAATTGAGATTGGGACTAAAAATGTTGGGTTGTTCTAACACAATTTTTAATAAAATGCAGCAGAACCCAGCAATTGGGATCAAATTTACACTGGGTTTGTCCATGTTTGACCCTTCATTGGGTTACAACAACCCAGCATTTATAGAGTACATATGATAGTATAATAATTCAATAATAATAATTCTGTCCACAACTCTTTCCACCAGTGCACACTATCCTAATATAATTCTGGACATCTACACTGCACATGTCATTCAGAGACCTGACAGCCTTGTTTTCCACAGTATTTCTTTCATTTCTTTTTTTTTTTTTTGTATGATATACACGTGTTCTATATATTTATTATGTATAAATAATACTCATAAGTGTAATACTGTATGGCTTTATATTGGCACTGGTCAGAGGCGGGCATAGGCTCAAGTGTGTTAGTGTCCCATTAGTGAGGATATGCAGCCATATTACACTGCTACTCATGTGATATTGCGTTTATACGCTTGCATTTGTACACAGCACCTTATAACAATATACATTGCAATACTTCTTACGCATTTGTACACAGCACCTTATAACCTGTATATTTATAACAAATCTGTACATGCAGTCAGTCCAACAAGATCTGGATGTTGAAATGTATCTCTGTTTAATGTCTATCGTCTTTTTTTATATTTATTCTGTGTTGTCACTTGTCACTTTACGTACACTGGAAGCTTCTGTAGCCAAAGCACATTCCTTGTGTGTGGAGCACACTTGGCAATAAAACTGATTCTGACAAACAACAGTTTGATGGCATAATCGTGTGTATATATAAAAGGAAAATCAAACATGAAGAGTCTCAAAAACCCTTTATAAGAGGAACTACTTTCTTCTGCCACTCATTTACATCTGCAGCTGATGGTAAGAACAGCAGAAACCGCTGCTAATTCACCAACGCCACTTTAGAGCTAGTGTTTGAATGATTCTCTTGCGTAATGTCTAAAATAATGACCAAACAGGTGATTTTTGCTCACATTTTAAGACTGTTTCCACCAGTGCATACTATCCTAATATCAGTGGTTCGAGATTAAAGAGAGAAAAGCATCATAATTGAATCATTCTGGACATCTACACTGCACATGTCATTTAGAGACCCGACAGCCTTGCTTTCCACAGTATTTCTTTCAATTCTTTTTTGTATGATATACATGTGTTCTATATATTTATTATGTATAAATAATACATGCATATAACAAGTACACTCATAAGTGTGATATGGCTTTATATTGGCACTGGTGGGAGGCGTGCGTAGGCTCAAGTGCGTTAGTGTCCCATTAGTGAGGATATGCAGCCATATTACACTGCTACTTGTGTGATATTGCATTTATACAACAGTTTGATGGCATAATCGTGTATATATAAAAAGAAAATCAAACACGGAGAGGCTGAAAAACCCCTTTTTAAGAGGAACTACTTTCCTCCGCCACTCATTTACATCTGCAGCTGATGGCAAGAACAGCAGAAACCGCTGCTACTTCACAAACCTCACTTTAGAGCTAGTGTTTGAATGATTCTCTAGCGTAATGTCTAAAATAATGACCAAACAGGTGAATTTTGCTCACATTTTAAGACTGTTTCCACCAGTGCACACTATCCTAACATCAGTGGTTCTAGATTAAAAAGAGCAAAGCATCATAATTCAATCATTCTGGACATCTACACTGCACATGTCATTCAGAGACCCGACAATCTTGTTTTCCACAGTATTTCTCTCAATTAGTGAGTCCGGAAGGGATATATTGTAGAGCGCTCAGCCACACGAGAGAGATCGATACCAGCGGCACCGAATGCACTGATATTTTCATACTCCAGGAAAAAAGAAACAGATGGCAAAAAGCCCCGAACAAGAAAAGCTCTGAAGTGAAGGAAGCAGCTTCTCTTTAAAGTGTAACACACACACACACACACACACACACTTGAGGCTAAATATAAATTGTGAATCAACTGATATAGCACCATCAGGCTTTAAAGGGAGATTTGGAGGGAAATTCTTCACTAAGCTCTGCTTTAAAAACATGACTGTCCAAATCTACCTCAGCAACATCAGATTTGACTGTTTTCCACTACATATCTAAGGCCCCGTTTACACTGTCAGGTCTTGGTACCAGTTCCAATTTGTTGCCTATATCTGTTTTTTTTTTTTTTTAATTTGTTTCACACACAGCGGATGCCTTTACAGCTGCAACCCAGTATTGAGAAACACCCATACACTCTCATTCACACCCATAATGTTCATTCAATTCACCAATTGTGCATGTCTGGACTGTGGGGCAAACAGGAGCACCTGGAGGAAACCCACTCCAACATGGGCAGAACATGCAAACTTCACACAGAAATGCCAACTGACCCAGCCGGGACTCGAACAGGCAACCTTCTTGCTGTGAGGCAACAGTGCTAACCACTGAGCCACCATGTCACCACAAACAACAATGTTTAAGTCTAAACTGTATCTGAAAGGTGTAAATAATTGATCAAAACAGTGACGTTTACAGTAGTTAGTGCTCTTAATTTAAGTAAGCACTTTAAATGAAGTGACTGATTAAAAGGACAGACTCCACTTTCCAGAAAAGCTCCTATTGTGGTGTCCCCCCGTGTGTTTTTCTGTGTAAACCGTGTTGAGGTCTGCCTGTTAACAAAAGATTTTCATTCAGCACATTAATTGCTCTGACAGTCCCTGTGGAGAAACCTGGGGTAAGTGTTCTGTTCAACCTGGATGCTTTAATTATCTGCTGCCACCCCATCTGATAACAACAGTCCCCTATATGTTTACGGTTGAAGTCAGTATTATTAGCCCTCCTGAATTATCAGTCCCCTTGTATATTATTTCCCCAATTTCTGTTTAACAGAAAGCAGACTTTTTCAACACATTTCTAAACATGATAGTTTTAATAACTCTTTCTAATAACTGATTCTTTTATCTTTACCACGATGACAGCACATCATATTTGACTAGAGATTTTTCAGGATACTAGTATTCAGCTTAAAGTGACATTTAAATGCTTAAAGGTGCTGTATGTAAGTTTGACACCCAGTGGATGAACTAGGTATTGTTTGCAAAACAAATGCAAGAGCAGGTTGCCAGATTGAGGACAGGAATGAGTGATTTAAACCATGTTCTGAATATAAGCAAGTTTTTGTCCTAAACAACACCTCAAAAGCAACTACTTCTATTTCTCTATTTCTCACAGAAAACTGACAATGATAACCTCAGGAACACCTCATGTGCTTTATTCAGTGCTAAATGCTAAGAATGTGGGTTTGAATGCCAAGTCACAAGACGTTTATTGCCATTTACTGAAAGCAGCAGCAGATAGTTCACCTCAGACCTTGAAAATAAACCGCTTAAAATTGAACTTTTAATATGTGTTTTATCTAGATTATAAACCAAGCATGTTTTGTGCTCTTGATCTGGCTGTATTTAAATTTCTGTCTATTTTCGTCTGGTGCAAACAGTCAAATCACTGCTCATCACTGTGTATCTCTTCACGTAATGTTGTTAGGACAAAGGGTTTCAATGTAACCTGTTCAAGCCAAGGTTTACGCTCGTATTATTTTTATTATTTGCTAATTAATAACCTCATGTGGAACTGAATCTGCGTCTCATTTCTGAGTCTGCTACTGTCCATCGGAGATTGCATTTCGGTCACGGATGCATGCTTTAGGAGCCTTTCTGACTGAATGAATAAAATATGCGGTTTTCCACCAAGACAACCCAGTGCTGAAATATAATTGGCTAAATTGCCATTGGCCAGGTTAAAATGACCAAAACAAAGACAGCGTTCTGGCACGGAAAACACATTTTCAAAGCA